>JAMXBD010003302.1:0-127840 GCA_024138025.1 Combretum micranthum
CCCCCCCCCCCCCCCCCCCCCCCCCCCCCCCCCCCCCCCCCCCCCCTTCTTTCACTCGCCCTCTCACGTTCTCTCTCTCGCACTCACGCACACACACGACCCACGCGCGCACACCCACACACACACACACACACACACACACACACACACACACACACACCCACACACACACCCACACACACACCCACACCCACACACACCCACACACAGACCCACACACACCACACACACACACACACGACCCACACACGACCCACACACACACCGACTCACACACTAGCTCACCGACGCACACACACACACACCCACCCACCCAAAAACGCACATACACTCACGCACACACATCAGAAAAAAAAATATTTTCGATTAAGTAAATTTAATTATACGGTAAGTTTTTATTTTTTATTTAATTCTTATAGTATTTTATTTTATAGTAAAATATATTTTTGATTGATATTTTCATTTTGAATGCAGGTATCTGATAATTTGGGTGGATTTGATCAGACATTTATCGTACTACAATTACTGCAAGGTTAGTTCAATTTGTTATGAAATTTTTAATTCATTTATTTAAATAGTAGTAGTAATATATATTTAATTTATAGTTATGTATATTAGTGTGTAGTTGAAGAAATTATAGATTTATAGGATATGTGATTACATGTTATTATTCAATCTATGTTTATTATGTTTAATATCATGTCACATAGATTAAATATAAATACTGAGATGTTAATATTTTCATGTATATTGATTAATGAATGTTCAATATATAGTTATGTATTTATTGTTAGAAATTGAAAAAACTATGTATATACTTAGGATCAAATATTTATATATTATTCGAAGCTTGTTTTATATGTTTAGATTAATAAGACATAAAATAAGTGTAAGTATTGAAATAATACTACTTACATATGTAGTATTTCCTGTATATTATATGTATACTTATATATTTATTATAAGTAAGGTAAAAATATTATATGTATTTACGATCTAGTGATGGCATATAATTGTCTAATATATGTGTATTGTGTTTTCTTTTATGATACATAGTGTAAATACAATTATTTAAATACTATAATTGTATGTGAACAAAAATCATATATAGTTACAATATAATAATTATATATTAATGTTTAATACATGTGTAATATGTTTAACTTCATAAATGTATGTATATATGTGTACAGTAGTAAATGCTCCTATTGATATGTTTGTGAATTAATTTATGTGAAATTTGTAGTAATGTATTTATTCTTAGAGGTTCGATAAAACTATACATATTATCTGTAATTGCATGACACATATAGGGTTAAATAATAAGTAAATCAAACATTAGTGTTTCAATATTAGATGCTTGCATAGTTATAAGAGAGTTATCCGATGTGAGTTAAATGTGGTAATTAATTAAGTGTCAATTTAGGATGTCTGAACGAAGTTGGCATATGACACGTGATTTGACAACAACGCAATATAGAAATGGGGTTAGAGAGTTTTTAGAAGCTGCTGTAAACCATAAGCGGGCAGATGGACTGATTAGATGCCCTTGTAGAGATTGCCTTAATGGTGCATGGCAATCTATTCAGATTATTGAGTATCACCTCCTCAGGAGGGGAATGGCTTGGACCTACTCCCCTTGGATTTATCATGGTGAGGATGTAGATGAATACGAGGTACATGATAATGTTGTTATGGATGAAGGGAGCAATCCACTTGACGACACGCACTTTGAAGATGAGGCAGATCAAAAACTTTTGGAAGATATTGCTGTTAATATAGTGATGGGATGGCGATGGCGATGGCGATGATATTGACAGCGAAGATGAAAGTAGTGGGTTTAATGGAGATGGGTGGACTGGAATGTTTGAAAAAGCAAAGAGTCCAGTGTATCCGGGATGTACAAAGTTTTCATTATTATCAGCAGTAGTGCAAATGATAAATCTAAAGATTGATGGGAAGCAGTCTGTGAAGTCATTTAACAATTGGCTTGACTTAATAAAAAGTTTGTTACCTGCCGACAATTTGTTACCTACATCATATTACGAAGCACGGAAGTTTTTGAAGCAGTTAGGCATGGATGCAAACATGATTCATGCTTGTAAAAATGATTGTGTTTTGTTTCGAAAAGAATTCAAAAATCTTGATACATGCCCAGTGTGTGGGGAAGGAAGATGGAAGCTTCATACAAGGAAACAAAAAACAGTACCGGTTAAGGTGTTGCGACATTTCCCATTAGTTCCAAGATTACAAAGGCTATTTATGTGCCGGAAGACGGCTCCAGAGATGAGATGGCACAAGGAAAAGTATATATCTGTAGATGGTGTGCTGAGGCATCCGGTGGATTCCGAACAGTGGAAAGGATTGGATAACAAATATCCTGTTCGCATCGGACCCCCGAAGTGTACGATTAGGACTTGCCACTGATGGGTTTAATCCGTATGCAAACATGAGCACGACATACAGTGTGTGGCCAGTTATTATGTTTGTATACAATGTTCCACCATGGAGATGTATGAAGGAGCCATATATGATGATGTCTTTTAATACCGGGGCCGAAATCACCAGGTAAAGATATTGATGTGTACTTACAACCATTGATAGATGAGCTACAAGAACTTTGGACAAGTGGGGTAAAAACACTAGATGTAGTCGAAGGACGGGTATTTCGACTGCATGCTGCATTATTATGGACTATTAACGATTTCCCGGCATACGGTGACATTTCAGGTGGACGACGAAGGGTTATAAAGCATGTCCAATATGTAACGTTGACTGCACAAGTGGCCATTCAAATAGTAAGTTCCACTATATGGGCCATAGACGGTTCTTGCCTTTGAGACATAGGTGGCGCCATGACAGGGTAAGTTTTGACGGCACCACGGAAACACGGGCACGACCAAGGGATTTCTCTGGTTCAGACATCATCGATCAATTGAGTCGATACGAGCATGTCATTTTAGGGAAATTGCAAGAGCGCCTATGCCGTCGGAGGAATGAAGACGGGACAAATTGGTGTAAGAAGAGTTTGCTATTCCGATTGCCATATTGGAGTGAATTGCACATTCGACATAATCTTGACGTGATGCATATCGAAAAGAATATATGCGATAACCTAGTGGGAACTATTTTTGGTCTTAAGGGCAAGTCAAAAGACACAGAGAAGGCGAGACACTCCAAGAAATGGGTATTCGTTCCGAGCTACACCTGCAGCAACGTGGTGGACGCATTTTCAAACCACCAGCTGCATATACACTATCGACTAGGCAAATGAGAGAGGTGTGTAATTCAATAAGGGATGTGAAGATGCCTAATGGATATGCTTCAAATATATCATCCTGCTTAGGCGCTGATGAAGTTAGTTTGAGAGGTCTTAAGAGTCACGATTGTCATGTCTTGCTGCAACGTATTCTCCCGGTTGTCATTCGTGGGGTTTGGATAATCGCATTTACGATGTTGTATGTGATGTATGTCGTTTTTTCAGGGAATTGACTGCTAAAGAACTCCGTGTAAATCTTTTGGAGTCTTTGGAAAAAACAATAATCCTAACTCTTTGCAAGTTAGAGATGATATTTCCTCCTGCATTTTTCGATATTATGATACATTTAGCCGTCCACCTTCCAAATGAAGCACGCATATGTGGTCCGGTCCAGTACCGGTGGATGTATCCTGTTGAGAGGTACATGGGAGTTCTAAAAGCAGATTTGCGGAATAGGGCAAGACCGGAAGGTTCAATTACGGAGTCGTACGTTGTGCGGGAGAGCACTCAATTTTGCTCCTTATATTTTGATAACATGGACTCAAGAATAAATAGACCCCACCGACAGTGGGACGAACCGCTGGATGAATGTCCATCATCATCGTTTCGAGTATTCACACAGCCCATACGTTCAATAGGTGCATGCACTATAACAGGCTCGGATGTAGAACTCAACAGGATGCATTGGACAGTGTTGAATAATTGCGAGGAAGTGCAACCCTTTATAAGGTATGTCATGTCTTTTCATTCATTTATGACTTGAAAAGAAGAGATGTTCACCAAGATTGAAGATGGACTTCTAATGAAATATCTTACAGGGAGTTTGAGAACGAACTAACTGCACGTGGAGCACGCAATGTCGGAGGAATAGTATGTAAACATTTTGCCGAGTGGTTTAGAAATAAGGTAAAAACTTGTTGAAGACTTCAATACCATTAATTCATCGATATCTTCACATGCAACTTTAATTGTTGACTTGGTATGTAGATTATGGAGCAAACGGCTGTCCATGGACATCAGATGCCAGAAGATCTTGAAGCGTTAGCTTGGGGCCCTGAAATTCATCGATATAGCTTCAATGCTTGTATCGTGAATGGTATCCGATACAACACAGAAGCCAAGGAGGTTGGCTTAAGATCACAGAATAGCGGTGTATATGTCATCGGTGCAGATGGAGGGCAACAACTTACATTTTATGGCGTTCTCACCGAAGTTATACAACTAAATTATGTGGGGTCGAAGAAAGTGTTTTTATTCAAATGCAGGTGGTTTGATACGGAGAGGATAAACCAGAAATTATCGACGGAGACCTCATCTCCATCAACACCGCAAGGTCATGGTACGATAACGACCCGTACATCCTTGCCGACCAAGCACAACAAGTATTTTACCTAAAAGACCCAAGCAAGCGAAATGGCAATTGGAAGATTGTCCAGAAAGTTGTACACCGTCATATGTTCACACGTGCTCTCTTCCAAACGAGAGTATAGAAGATGTTGAATCGTTCGAGCCACCTCCAATAGAGGAGGCAATGCAACAGACAGTGCAAGGCCATGGACAATTCCAATCAATCGCATATTTGTTGATCTAGGAAACCTTACACGCTTACCCGACCCGAGTGTGGGATGCAGTAGCATAGGCGATTACGATTTGGACGAATAGATTGTACGGATACGTTTATTTATATAATTATTATCTATCACATGTACTTTGTTTGCGTAATAATCTCCAGGAAATATTTAAGTAACCGGTGTTATTTTTTGAACTTGCAGGATGAGTAGCTCCGATTTCATGGATCAGCTTTTGGACGACTCTGAGGCACATCCGGAGCAGTACACTGGTGGAACCCAGATGACCCACAGGCCGCAGCAGTGGAGCGGGAGGAGGCCGCTGTGGCGGCTCAGCATGAGGAGGCAAACATCACGGTGACAGATAGGCGCCGGGGTATGTATAGAGGTTACCGGGCGGAGGAGGAGTATAGGAGGACAGGCCGTAGACCGACCATCACTATGCCTGATGGGTTTATGGGTCTCATATGCTCATCTCCGGGGATGGTTAGGTTGGAGTTCTTACTCCATCACAGAGCTTCGACGAAGTTGTTTGTCCCTGGAGGTCGAGGAAAGGCATGGTCAGCATTTCCCGAGGCCTATCAACATGGCATCATCCGCCGTGTAATGGTAAGTTAATTCTAAATGTAAACATATACGAAAAATCAATTTTTGGCTCCTGTCACCTTCCTTTAACACTTAATTTTTTTGGTTCAAATTTGCAGAACAAGTTCGAACTACCCGAAAATTGGCAGACAATTCACAAATGGTGGGTGGCACTGGACTTTCTTGCAAGCAAGTCATATGGTCAGCTTCGATACAGGCTTAAACGTTATGTCATAGCCAAGGGTGGAGGCGATGCAGCTGCTAGTAAGCCACCACCGGGTTTCGAGCACAGGTTAGATGAATGGAGGGCATTCGTCCACTTCCTAGAGACAGATCAAGATTATAAGGTACGCTTCTCCATGTAGTAAATTACATATGCATAAGGTATAGTTCAATTGTTCACTTCTTCTCGAAACGTGTAGTTGCGATCCACGGTGAATGCGGAGAACAGGAAGAAGCAACTGTCAGTTCATACAGGCGGTACAAAATCCATGCTCCAGCATGCACTCACAAATGTAGGTATTCCAATTACAATGAATGTGGGTTTAAATGCTATGTTCTTGTACTGACTTTTTTTAATAATGTATTATAGGATCTCACGCCAATACAAAACTACCGACATACCCACCTAAGGAGACAGAAAGGGCAGTTAACAGATCGATGGGAGTCGGAGGTCTCCATGCAGAATTATGTTAGTATTTTCGATTCTTATATATATTTTTTTGTAGTACTTCATATCCATCTGTTTGTATGATTATAATCACCTTGTGCTCATGTTGTTTCAACTAGGAACGAATGGTGGAAAAAAGAAAGCATGAGGATGACATTGCTGCTGCGTCAGGTCAGCGACCTAAGGAGGATAAGGTCATCATGGAGGAGGTTTTGGGCCACCGATCTGCCTACCTACGTGGCTTCGGTTACGACATGCCAATAGATCAACACAGGGTTGATTATTATGAGCAGCCACATGAGGAGAATTTGGTCCACTCTGAGTATGATAGGACCAGCCAGGAGGCCAAGATTGAGAAGATGCAAGAGAAGATCGATTTGCTGATGAACTACGTCCGTCCCCCTACTACATCTTCCTCCGGGCAGTACCCTCCATACCAGCACGGCACCACAGATGGGGACTTCCACTTATGGCCCTGATCCTAGTCAGCCTGGCTTTACGCCATTCATACCAGTCCCACCTCCTCCGTATCCATACCATGGGTTTTATGGGATGCCAAGCCATCCAGCCATGTTCACGCATCCTCCACACGATCCGACACAGGATCCACCAGGCAGCTCCGAACAGCAGAGAGGACCACATCCTCAGGGGTTCATCCCATGGGCCGGGGGTCCCGGTTTTGCGCCGTTTGCGTCACAGCAGTCAGCGTTTGGATCGTATGCTTTTCCTGGGGCTCCTTCGTCTTCACATCCTCCTACCTCTCAGCAGCCTCCGCATACTCCGACTCAGCCCGCAGCTGTTCAGTCGACACCGGCTTCGACTCCCCCCCATACAGTATCACAGAGGACATCTGTGAGAGGATCTGGTCGTGCTCGACTCCGACAGGATCAACGACAGTAGCTGCTATCGTGTTTTTTATTTCCTCATCGTTTTTTATTATTCCGAACATGATGTTCACGTTTTATTGCATTACTTGTTTCGCACCTTGTATGTCATGCTATTGATTATGATTACCGTCATATTTTGTCCCTTAGTACTGTTATTTCATACGACGAGTACCATGCACATCTAATTTATTTAAAAAACCATTCAACCAACCCGCAGTATATTAAATATATTATTTAATGTGTTATACATGTAGGATATATGTTAACTTGAACTCACCTTAACTTAAACTAAGTCAAAGATGGTTAACTTAACCTTAATCATTTAAATGAAAATATAAGTCATAGATGGTTAAACTATCTCAATCTAATTCATTTTAACTCATTGAAGTCTATTTAATCAAGTTGAACCTCGGTTTGTTAACTAAATTCTTTTGTTAATTAACTTTTACATTTAATCTAATTATTTGTTAAATCTATAAATGTGCTAAACTCATATTTAATTATATGAACCAGTCAACATAACACATCAAGCATCACTTATCCATCTCATTATAGCTAAAAAATATCCACTCTGTAAGCAAAAAACACATAAAACAAAGAAAAACAAGTTGTTAACTTTGCATGGAAAATGTATCAGTTGAAAAGAAATGAAATTTAAGCACTGATAATTTTAGCATTTGCAAAATCTCAATACATGAAAGTTGTATATCTCTTTCTTATCTTTCCAACGCAACTGAAGTCGCCTCAATCAGAGATCGGATTAAAAATTATGGCCAAAATACGAAGAGGCTGAGAAACTGGGATTTAATTTGGGAATTGAAGATCTTAAAATATGATAGGTTATAAATTAACATCTTAAAATAAGGACTTAATTTAGGAATTTAATTTGGATACAAACATATTTAATGTGAGTTCGGGTTTAAGAACTAATATTTTTATTCAAACAAATGAACTCAAATTCTAGTAAGATTTAGGAATTAATGTTTAGGTTAAAAATCAAGTGTTGATGAATCCTCTAAACTATTTTAGAGGATTTTTAGAGGTTATATCAATTTCAAATCTCAAAACCAACTTACTTATTAATTCTAAAAATTGTAATATTAATTATATACTTTTAATTGTAAAAATTTATGTTTGTACTAACAATTTCATAACGAATACGATAAATGTATAATTATCACAATCCATATGAAATAATTGACGGTATTGAAATTAATATATGTTAATTTTATATTTTCGTACAAAGTCCAAATCTTCTTTTATATGTTAATAATATTAAAAATATTCTCAATATACAAAATGTCGAACAAATAAATATTTTTAGAAAAATAAATATCCAACTGAATAAGATTAATTTTTAATCTCATGTACTAGTAAATCAATTGATTGACAAATAAATATTTTTATAATTATTATTAATCTATGAAAACATTTTTTTATAATTATAACTCACCAGTCTTATCTACTAGTAAATAAATTGATTAGTATATATATTTTATGAAAAATTAATATAAATATTTTAGTAATTAATTTTTAATGAATAAAAGTACATTACTTAATTGCATAAGATTTACCTTTAATCTTATCTATTAATAAATATATGGATTAATAAATATGTATATTTTTATTATTAAATATTTAATCTATAAATAATTGAAAGATTTAATTTTTAATTAATAAAAGTACACCACCCTATTGAATAAGATTAATTTTTAATCTTATCTACTAGTGAATAAATTGATTAATAAATATATAATTTAAATATGAAATATTTAATCTATATAAATATTTAATGTATGTACATATTATTTATAATTAACTTTTAATAAATAAAAGTACATTACCTAATTGAATAACAATGACTTTAATTCTTATTTACTATAAGTAAATTCACTAATAAATATATTTTTTTATAATACAAATTTAATCTATATAAATATTTGTTTATTTAAATTATTATAAATGTAAGTACATAACTCAATTGAATAATATTTACTTTTATTTATATATTAGTAAATAAATTGATTAATAAATATGTAATTTCAATATATTAAAAATTTAATTTATATAAATATTTTTTATGATTCTTTTTTAATCAAAATAAGCACATCACAATTGAATAAGATTAATTTTTAATCTTATTTACTATTAAATGAAATGATTAATAAAAATATAATTTGATTAATTAATCTTTTATCTATATATAAATTTTTTATAATTAACTTTTTAATTAATAAAAGTACATCACCCAATTAAATAAGATGAATTTTTAATCTTATTTAATAATATATAAGTTGATAAATTAATAAATATTTTTAGTAATTAATCTTAAAAAATATATGCAAAATTTACGATTAAAATTTTTAACGGGACGACGTGGGAGAAAAATAGCGGGCGCGGGAGTTTGGAATTTTTCATTATGAGGCGAAATTCCCCTCAGATTTTAACATATAAGGCGAAATTCGCCTCATCAGCCCAGTCACTGCCTATATATACCCCCCTTCTCTCCTCTGCTCCCTTATATTTCTCTTCCCTCTCTCACATTCGCTCCAACTAAAACGGTAATTCATCCTCCCTTTTTATTTTATTTACTTAATTTTTATATTTAATTTTTATTTATAATTATTTATTTGGATTTATTTTTGCAGGATTTTATCATTTCTCATTACAAGTTCAACAATATTAAAATCAAATATAATATAAGGTATAATATTTACAAATTTTTTACAATTTTTTCCAAATTTTAGATATATTCTACCTTTTATTTTATAACATTTATATCAATATAAATATATTTATAATATCATAATATGATTATTATTTCAAATGTTTACGATAACAAACTTACATACAATATTTTAAGTAAAATATAAATATATTTGTAATATTAATTATACGTTTTTTTTTAAATTATTCCAATACATGTTGTATTTATTATTTATAAATTCTGAAAAAATATATTAATTAATTAATAAATTTTAAGTCAAATATTAATAGTAATAAATTTGTAATATTAATTATATAATTTTTATAATATGTGTTGCATTTTTTTAAAATTCTGAAATAATATATTAATAATTAAATCTTAATTAAAATATTAATAAATTAAATTCTGAAATTTATATGAATAATTAAAAAATGTTATTAAAAATTGTGCGTCTGGTATATTTGGTAGATGAGGCGAATTTCGCCTCATTATAATTATATGAGGCGAAATTCGCCTCATGCCACGTGGGCTAGTGAGGCGAAACTCGTCTCACTAGCCGACGTGGCTCCCAGGTTTCTATGAGGCGAATTTTGCCTCATACAATTATAATGAGGCGAAATTCGCCTCATGCCACGTCGGCTAGTGAGGCGAGTTTCGCCTCACTAGCCGACGTGGCACCCCCATCCTAGCGTGAGGCGAATTTCGCCTCACGTTTTAAAACGTAAGGCGACCTTCGCCTCCTTTGCCCTAAGATGGCAGACTTCCAGGGCGAATTTTTGAGGTGAATTTTTCGCCTCAATAGCACTATTGAGGTGAATTTTTCGCCTCAATAGCATTATTGAGGCGAAATTCTAAGCTACTGAGGCGAAATATTTCGCCTCTTAAGGTCATTTTTTTACTAGTGGTTTATATGGTGTTTGGATGTACCGATTAATTACAATATTTTTGGCTTAGGTCAAACCTAACCTTAACCTTGGGAACACATTTTGGTCCGGTCCCTATTTTAGCCCAAGCCAATTTCATCCTTTAACTCTTCACTATTTAGCATGTTTAGATCAAACCCTTATGATAAGAATAACAAGATTGATTATTTGTAATATTATCCTAAAGTTCCCTAATAAGACATGCATATGCATATATAATTTAGCCATTTTGTTAAGAATGAGAAATTACTTAAAAGATTCTTGAGAATTAAAGATTTTCTTAAGCACCTCTTTTTTGTAAAAAGTAGCACAATGTGGCAATATGCCTATAGGGCAATTATTATTTTCTCCATATATACATATATATATATATATATAATGATTCTTTCCTTGTTAAAATCCATAAACTTGACACATGCGTGATTGATATTAGATAACAAAGTCGCCTTATTATTATTTTATTATGATAAAATAGTAATATACATAAAAGAAATTGGATGTAAACGTTCCAGAGCTACTTTTAAGGGAGCAAGAGAGTTAATATAAAAAATACCATTTATTATAAAATACATCCTCCTTCCGTGCATATTTGTAATTGGAATAAAACCTACATTAAGAGCAAAATATTATTCTTCAAATTAAAACTTACATTAACATTCCCAAGATGGACAAAGCATCTCCTATGAATATGGCCAAACGATGTTTATTATTATCCACTTCTTCCCATGTATTCTTTTTACTCAAAGTTCATGCCCTTGAACATGAAAGCTATTTGTGGTGGCCGATCAACGTTACTGTAACATAGGTCACTGTTCCCCATGGGGATAGGTGGTTGTGGCATTCTCTTAATTCTTGCGTCCTTAACTCTACCGAAAGCATCTGGGTGGTCGAGCGTTGTCTATGTCGTTCCACTGTCCACGATGAAGTAGCCCCTTGTTCCAGTATCGTTCTTAATGGGAGCTGGGTTTTTTCATTATATAATGGCACAAATTCATATTTAATGGTGATTATATAAATGAAATATTTAATATATAAATTTTTATATTTATTTTAATAGTCAGTTGATTAATGAGAAGATTTAGCTATGAGTTTCACAATTTTAATTATTCAAAGAAACAACCTAAATGTAAAACACTATTAATTAGTGAATAGAAAAAAAAAAAAAAAGCTTCCAAATGAAAACAATAAGTTTAAGTAAGTTATATTGATTTAAATTACAATATTTGTAATACTAAAACTCCAAACACCTGGCTTTGGTTGTTTTAAAATTTAAAAAAGATACAAATTCCTCAACCCATCATACACTCAAACCCCAACTAATTTTATAAAAAAATATATTAATTGATTATCAATAGTGTATGACTACTGATATATAATTTTGGCATGTAAATAATTTTATGAAAAACTTATACCACTGTCACTATTAAAATAGCATTTATATTTATCTACTATTCACCCAAACACTTTATAATAACATTTTTTTTGTCAAATTTCTTTTCAGACAGATTATCGAAATTATTTCTTGCATTCACAAAGGTCATGTTTGGCTTGTTGGTTTTTTTTTTATTGTTTTTAATGAGACTATTTATTAAGAAATTAATATAGATAAAAAAAAAGAAAAAGATAATTTTTACTAATAAAGATGCAAATTATATATAAATACAAAAAAAAAAAAAAGCAGATCATCTATATAAAGATAATAAAAATAATTAGTGCATTATGAGTGCATATATTTTCAGTTATTAAAATAATCACTTTTAACAAATTCAGGCACCATTGGGGTTTCATAAATTAAGGATGATATCACATGAAAACTATAAGTAGTAGTAAATTAGAATCTTACATACAAGATACTTACCTTGAGGCTCCAAAACTAATGTCTTGTAGTTCAACATAGTAATATACGGATCCGGTCCGACAATGAGTGGGGTTTGTGCAGTGGCGTCTAGGAGTGTAACTGGATTGATCTTTTAGAGTTTTTACTTCGTTTGATCCGTTAAAAATTCTATAGATTGGAATCGGGTTTGAATATATAGTAAAAATCTTACCGATTATAATGAAAAAATAAAAAAATAAAAATGATACATTAAATTAAGGCAAGAGGGGTGTGTATATGTGAAATTCATTACTTGCAATCCTATCCCATCTAAATGAAGAAATTCATTATTTTTTCTCTTTAATTCTGTCTCTATATATGTACTATTTCACAATCATTTTTCATATCATTATATGTTTAATAGACATGTTGATCAAAAGAATTGCATTACCTTATTCTGAAAAGATTGTAATCATTTTAGAATGACATACTGTTTCATATAAAAAAGAAATTCAATCATATAACGCAATAGAATATATATCATATTGATATAATAGAACAATAGTTTTGATACTATATTTATAACGAGTTTAGATGTAGATAGTTAATAAGTCAATCAAAATAATACAATAAATTTACATATTTACATTTTTATTAATATAAATAGATAACGAAACATGGGTATTACCTGGCTTTTTTAAACCCTATCAACACTGCATATCTTAATTGGTAATAAGAAAAAAAACAATCAATCAACGCACAAGTATGGAAAATTCAATATCGAAAGCCCTAAAGCATTTTGGTTTTTATAACAGAGTCTTCTCACTTATAATTTGAACAATCAAGGTCGAAATTTCTCTTACAAATCTTGTAGGCGTAAAGCTTTTAAAATTAAAAATTCATCATTTTTCAAGGGTTATTTTTTTCTCAACTTATCATTTGACTTGCTTGAATACCATGTCACAAGCCGGTCTTTTATTCTGGCAGTATCCTCTGATCTTTTAAATAAGAGATAGCAAGTTTGGTTCTACCTCTTTCATTGTAATGAAAAAAAAAAAAAAAAAGTGACAATGGAATGTGATATTTGAATCAATCAACATTATTGTAGAGCTTGATTATTCATTTCCAAAGTATTAGGATTCATTGCTGAAACTGAAAGTTTCGAAGCCGTTTGAAAAATTTTAAAATGAGCATATCGTAAGAAAGCTTCACATTACATACTGGCAAGTTTGCCCATCTTCTCATTTGAGATCTGAAGCATTGGAGCCCTCATGGGTGTTACACGAAACATGTTGATAAGTGAGCAATTCACCAGGGTCAAATGATGGAGTGGTTTGATTAAAACGCTTTTTACATGGCTGACATTGTTGCCAAATGATCGCGCTTCCTGCGTCAGGAAGAGAAAACACCTGCACTAGTGGAGTGCCTATATAATATTCTATGACATATTGTTGAATGGGCTGATTGGTCCAAGGATGAACGAGGACAGGGAGTTTGGATTTACATATGAATTAGAATTACTATATGATGTTCTTTCATGTGAAAGACGACGCAGTCGTCCTTGGAGGTATTTTTGAGTCTTCGAGCTTAAGAAGAGACTCAGGGGAGATGTTAGGGTTAGCTTTATAAAATGGAGACTCCGGAGAACTTTTGTGAATGAGACGTGTTTCCAAGTTGAGTTCCTTTTGAAATGCTAGTCAGATGGTAAAAATGTGACATAATATTGAGGCAATTAGAAGAATCACTATTGATGGAATGAGCAGCATCTTGGGAATTGAGAATGATTACAACATTGTCATGGAGGAAATCTTGTTTAGTTTGCAATATATAATCATCCACTGTTTAAATATGATCTTATAAGCTATACATGCTTCTTGGTGTAAGTGTAACATGGGTAAAATCGAGAAGAATAATGATAAGACATGCATGCACATATGACATTGTATGTTTTATATATGGTATTGCTTTAATCTTGAGTTGGTGGCTCAAATTCATTTAAAACAGTAGTGATGTAGTGCAAATCACAATCAAACGATGAGATAAATGGGATAAATCAAGGACGATCCAAAGGGAGGAAGAAGAAGAAGAAGCGGACAGATGAGAACTCGAGGTCGAGTTCTTTGCTGGTGGGAGAGAATAATATATCAATAAAAAATTAAAATTTATATTGACGGTTTCAACTTTTGAGTTTCGAAATTGCTAATATTAATTATAGGCCACCAACTTTTGTTTCCAATGTTAATTGTCGGTTACATTATTTATTTATATTTATTATTTTCCTTTTTAGATCTTGTTTTTTACAATTCTTCATGTAATAATATAAATAGACTTTAGGCTTGTTTTTGTATGGATAACTGATATTTGACATCTTTGACTTTGAATTGAGAATGTTTGTCCGAAATTTGCAATTATTTAGCAATTGTATGATTAACTTCACGTTTTGAAATCAATCGTTGAATTGGTTTATATTATTTAACGCTTCTACACTGCATCAGATTGGTATCAGAGCAAGGTGAGTTCCTGCAAAGATGGAAACTAACGTTAATATTGATGGTGGTCACGTCTTCGACGGTGTTCGAAATGTGGAAGTATTGAGAGCCAAATCCTTGGGTCGAAGGGTGGTATTGGGTAGCATGGATGAGAGATTCCGACATTATGAGCAGCGCTTTGATGATCTGATCGAGCGATGTAATACCAACAGGAACAGGAAAGTTATGAGAGACGACCAATGGCAAAGTATGCTCGTGGGGATCCTATTGTCAGACTTGCTGCAAATCATAGGTGTCAATATAGAGATAAGTATCGTAATTTTAATGATTATTATGAATATGATTCTGAGGAAGAAGATGAATTGATAGAGAAATAGGAACAGACACGAAGAGAGGGTGGTGATGGCAGATCTAGAAGAGATATTCCATGTTTTAGAGAAGAATTAGGGATTAAGGATTTTGTGGATTGGATTGCTAAGATTGAGTAGATTTTTAAACTTATAGAAATTCCTAAAGAAAATAGGGTAAAATTAGTGGCTTGTAGATCGAAGAGCTATGCATCTACATGGTGGGAGAGATTGCAAATGAGGCAAAGCCATGAAAGAAAACCACTGGCGAGGATTTGGTTTATGATGAAATACCTGATGGAGCGGGAGTTCTTTCCCCTAGACTACAAGCAAATCCTTCCTCAAAAGAATTCCAAAGACACTTGAACTAGTGAACCTAATTCCATAAGTGCCTAAGAAGGAATTAGTGGGACAAGACAAGAACTCAACCTCGAAAATCATAGTGCTCAAATTGATGATGGTGAGGATAGGGGAAGAAGCTGATGCCTACCAAGATTGTGCTAATGAGAAAGTCGTTGTAAAGAAGCTCTTGATTGGCGACAAGGTGTTGATAGTTTTTGAAGAGGTAGAGGCTAAAGAAACTCCAAGAAAATTCATCGCACCAGTGAATGAGATTAAATCTGTGGGGCTCAACAATTTGCCTAAAAAGTTACATCCCTGCTCAGAGGTAATGCCACAATTAGTGAGTGCATTTGTCCTATTGCTTCATATCGACATGGAAAATGATTGTCCAATTATTATTCCAATCCATCTAGGTTGAACACAGACAAATTCAAAGAAAACTCAATGATGAGTTTTAATCTAGTGAGGGTGAATGATGCGGTGCAAATCACGATCAAACGACGAGATAAATGGGAAGAAGAAGAAGAAGAAGCGAATAGATGAGAACTCAAGGTCGAGTTATTTGCAGGTGAGAGAGAATAATGCAGTAGTGGAATCTCAATTAAAGTCAGCATTTATTACTGTTGGTTTCAACTTTTGAGTTTTTAAACTGTTAATATTAATTATAGGCTGCCAGCTTTTATTTCCAACTTTAATTGTCCGTTACATTTATTTATATTTATTGTATTTATTATTTTCCTTTTTAGATCTTGTCTTTTACAATTCCTCATGTAATAATATAAATTAACCTTGAGGCTTGTTTTTGTATGGACAACCGATATTTGACATCTTTGACTTTGAATTGAGAATGTTTTCTTTGAAATTTGTAATTATTTAGCAATTTTGTGATTAAGTTTACATTTTGAAATCAACCGTTGAATTGGTTTATGTTATTTAATGCTTCAACACTGCGTCAAGTTGAATATGAAGTTAATATAAATTAGTTTATCAGCTAAGCTTAGGCTTGTATTAGGCTCTCGAGTAGTTCACAGGTTATGTAATATATATATAATATATTAAATATATATATACACACACATATCTGATCGTATGTATTGATGGCATAAATTAGAACATGGGTCACCTGAACCAAGTCCATCCACACACAAATTAGACCATTCGAATGGCTTAGGCTCTGACAATGATAGCTGCAATATAAGGCCTTGTCTAGATGCCCATTATCCACGCCCACCACTTGACCATTGCCCTTGACATCTTAGTGGCCCTATCTTATACATCGCTTGAGATATAAAACATATATTTAATTTCACAAGTTAAATCATAGATATCTTCTTGTACACTTGTTAGTTTAGCTTAGCTTGCTGTGCTAGATCTGTTTGTAGTCTAAGTAACAATTACAAAAGACCATAGAGAATTGGAAATTTTTGTAAAACCTTATATTGAAAGGTGGTAAAATGTGCAATGTGCATATGGGAGTATGATTATTTTCTTCATATATAAATGATTAAAAAATGAAAAAAGGTTATGTTAATTTAAAAAATATATAATTGAGTTCGACGCAGGCGTGACTAATATTAGCTAACAAGGTTCACTATATTATATATTATTACTTCTTAACGATAAATGCACAATAGATTGGACATAAAGGTTTCATGTCCAAATGTTAGGCAAGCGAGAAAAAATACAGAAAACAACCACTCTCCTTTCCAGATATCTTTAATGGAAAAAAGACCTACATTAAGAACAGGTCATTCCCTTTAAAGACAGATTTATTCTTCAAATCAAAGGCTACGTTGACATCTCTCAATGATACATACCCAAAACAGACAAATTATCTCCATTACAATGCAAATGAGGACTCAACTCTTCCCAAGTATTGGCTTTACTCAAATTAAAGGTCATACCCTTGAAAATGAAAGCTATTGTTGGTGTATTATCAACGTTACCATAACATAGCTCACCCCTTTCATTAACTTTAGGCTACTGTGGTGTTTATAATTATTGCGTCCTTAACTGCAGTAAAATCATCTGGGTCAAGTAATGTGTATCTCGACCCATAGTCGACGACGAAGCCCCCCGTAACATCCTCGGTTACGTTGAAAAACCACTTTGGAATGTTCAACGCTATCCGTCGATCATTGTCCATCTGAGTTTCAAGAAAGCTTTTAAGTAAAATATTACACACCAAGTATAATATATAATTTGCAAGTAACTATTAATAATCTTTCAACACGTGATAATGTAGATGGCGATTACTTTGAAACTATTCATTATCCTTTACCTCTGATAGTGTATAATTGAAAGTTATCTACCATATGCATATGTATATGATATATATTATCTATTTAGTATTGAGTAAATTATACCAGAAGGTATCAACTATAGGGATAATTTTATTTAAGGTATCAACGTTTTGCAAAGTTCATTTAAGGTATCGATGTTTCAATTAGTTTTCAATCAAGTTTCTAAAATTTTATTAATGTTTAATTATTAGTACCTCATATGACTCATGTAGCAAAATGTTGATACATCTTTTTAATAATTTAAAGCATTCATACCTTAAATGAATTTATTCTTAAACTTTGATTCCTCTTTTGATCTACTTAAAACGTTAATACCTTAAATGAATTTATTCTTAAACTTTGATTCCTCTTTTGATCTACTTAAAACGTTGATACCTTAAATGAACTTATCCTCAAACATTGATATCTTTCATTGTAATTTACCCCTTTCAATATTTTCTCTCAATATCAGGAACGAAATCTACATGCTATATTTTTAGATTTTCCTAGTTTAAAGATACGTATTTCGATATATATATATATCTATATATTTATTTACAAACAATGTACATGGACGGTCCTTAATTAAAAATGGTCCATAACATGTATGTGTTTCCTAACAAAATATTTAGTTGCACATGCCTTAGGCCAAGACCCTAAATAAGACAAAACAATACAACTTTTATAATAGGGCTTGGTAATGATGAAAGCTTATCGTTTTATTTAATTTGGGGTGTCTACAGGAGGCATGGGTGATTTGAGGTTACATGCTTGTCATCTGCGAATTTTAAATGAGTACTTGTAGTTGCTTAAATGAGAATACTAAGGGTCGTTCATGTCGTGCCAATTTAAATGATTACTTGTAGTTGCTCAAAAAAGAATAGTATAGGTCGTTCATGTGCTGAAGGGGAAAAACAAAAAACTTCTTCTTCTTCTTCTTCTTAATCCTTTCCTTTTATTTCTAAGTTAAACACCAAATACCGCTTCGGTGTCTTAGATCACTTAGAAAAAGGGGAAAAAAAAATTGTGATTTAAAGTCCTAATACATCTTCCTCAATCTTAGTTCACTACCACTCAGCCCCAACACTTTCTTCCCATAACAATTTCAAAAAAAACCATTTCAATGTGATTGAGTAATTATTTAGTTTTTTTTTCCCTCCAATTTTAAACGATAAGCACTTTGATTGCTACGAACTATAATAGAGTCGAATAAAGATATGCAGTACTAAGCTCAAGTATGAGCTGCATTTGAAATTTCAAAGTTGAAATTTCATTGAATTTAAAATTTTTAACTGAAACCCATTTGGAAATGGGATGGCATAAATTTTAATTTGACTCGATTGAGCTTATTTAGTTACGGATTATTAAGAAAAATGTATTTTTTATTCTAATTAAAATGTCTATACCATTGTAACTTAGTGACATTTTCACTTATATGAGATGCATCATATTCGTTCCTTCCTTCTCTATTTTCTCTATTTTAATTGGTTAGAAAAAAAAATATCTAATAAAAATAATATTAATATCTAAAGTCAACTGATATTCAATTAAAATTTATTTTTAGCTTAGGCTTGATTAGGCTTGTAAACCAATAGATCTAAATATTATGAAATTTAAGGTTTTAGCTTGGCACAACTATTTTTTAATCGAATTCGAGTAATTTATAAACCAGTTTGATTTATTTATTCCCTTAATAATGTTTGCATATCCTTGTTATTGAATGGATTATTTTTAAGAAATTGCACCATTGTAGTGTATGATAAAATCTAGTTCTTACATGATGCACATCTCCATCGCTAATGTCTTCTAATTCAACATGGTAATATGAGTCCGGTCCGACAATGAGTGGCGTTTGTGTAGTGGCATCCGTGACCAAAGCTGGTAAGCCAAACTTCATAAGGCTGTCTCCGGTGCTGGTTATACAGAATGAAAACTTATCGAAACTAATCTGGCTGGTGAATGACGATGCCCCCCCTACCGAATCCCATTATTCCAGCAGGACACACTCAATCGAATACCTCGGTATTTGTATCCCCACACCCGATTACCATATCCGTGAGGGCGGTACTGTCCCCATAGTTCTTATCATCTTTAAACAACTCCACTTGATGATGAACCGTCCGCGTATTTCTATTCATATCTATAAAAAATATGTTAAATTAATACCACGTTTGATTTAAAGGAATAGTTTGAAATAATGAAATGGTTTGATGAGGAAAGAAACGAAATAGAATGAAATCGAGTGTGGAGGACGATTCTAATACTATGTTTAGTGATAATAATGAAATTATAATCTCCTTCTTGTAATTTGTTCAGTTTCGGCTTATTCAAAATGGAATGGTTAAATTTAAACTCATATTTTCCAAATACGTCCCCATCTCTTGAAGATGTATATATGCAATATAATGATTTAATGATACATTATATGTATGTATTGTAAATAAAAAAAAAAAAAGAATAGAAACTTTATTATTGATGCCATATCTATTAGGAAAAATCCTCCAGTTAACTTGAAAGCAATCACAATGATTTTTTCTTTTACCTATAGCAATCAAACAATAAAAAAAAAAAGAATAAAAAACAACAAACAATAGGAGTTAAGTAGAAAATCCCGATTTGGGGAAAATCCTCGAGACCACAGCACAAATTTCTTCTACTATCAACAATAATAGGATACAATAATTTTCCTTATAAGATAACACTAGTGGACCACACAAATTCTCTCAACAACGGTAGATTGGCCTCTCTCTCTCTAGATTCTCTCTCTAGGATTAGGATAGCTCTCATAAAACCCTAAACCAAATAAGAAGAATTTATATGAAACACAAAGAGAAAACACGTTGCAAACATGGTCTGGTATGTATAAAATGAAGGCTGGTAGCATTGGACAGTGTTGAAAACGCCGTTGCACTATATGCCAGCCAACACTAGCGACCTACCCCCTAAGGTCGCCATTGTCTGTCTACAGCACTTAGCAAAAATATCAAATTGAAGGAATTTCAAGGTTATCTTATAGCTGACAGTATGCAGACCCTAATTGCCAGTGTCCAATACCTAATCTTCCTTTGATGCAAAAAATCTCCTTATTATCCAAGTCTTCTTCCAAGAATATGTAATATACTTAGAATATTCTTGATTATAGACCCATTCGAGTTGGATCTATAACCTAACCATATTTGATATAATAAAGGTAAATTACACTAGTGGGTCACAACATTTGTGTTAAGTTCATTTTAGGTCACAACGTTTGGAAAAGTGATTCAATTCAAGTTACGGTGAAACGTGTCACCTTCTCCTATTGACACGTGTCCACCGTGATCTGGATTGGATTACTTTTCTAAATGTTATGACCTAGATGAACTTACCCCAAACGTTGTGACAAAAAATGAACTTTTCTAATTGCGACTTAAAATAAACTTACTCCGAAACGTTATGATCCACTAGTGTAATTTACTCAATATAGTAATATACTTATATCATATAATTGTGTTTATAAGATGTAACATATTAATATAATAATATACTTATATCACATAATTGTGTTTATAATCATATTATATCTAGTATATAAACATAACATAGTATGTGTTACATATTTTATATGACACACAAGTGCAATATCCGATATATATATATTTTTTTAACCTATGCATGTTGTATATACTATATGGAATAATATATGTATGTTATATATAATTTAGCATATGAATGTTGAACTCATACAAAGTATATGATATCTTATAATTAGTTTTAATGAAGGCATTCTATATGTAATGTAAAGATATGCATATATATTGACTAATGCAACATATAATCCAACATGTAATATATTATAACTACTACATAGTATAAAATATATACATTGTATATGTCTAACCATATTATATATTGTCTATGTAAATGCTTTGAATTTAATAAAAATATATTTAAACATGTGTCACAGTATATATTAATATATATTAATACATATTATTTCATATTTCATTTTAATATAGGCATACTATATGTCACATAAAGACGTGAATATGTTATATGTTTCAAAACTAGTATTAATACTTGGGAAAATCACATCCAAAGGAATTAATATTTAATGTATGTTCTAAATTTGTTGCTTGGTAGGGTTAGAGATATTGTGCAGGAAGATCTCAGGGGAGTATTATGTCACGTGGACAAAGAACAAGACGAATACCAACCTATTTACAAGATTATGTTACAGCTTACGATACAGCTAATCAAAGATAACAAAAATATACATCAAGTATCTGTTTCCTTTTGCATGTAATAGTAGGACAACTGGGAAGTTGTAAACAAACATAGATAAGTTTTATAACCGATTACAAGTTGTGATTTTCACAACTATTATAAATAGAAAGATACAACAGAAAACAGGGTATGAAAAGTTTACCCAAAATAACAGAACAATTCAAGAGCCTCTAGAAGCTCGAATTCTAGAAATCTTTCCAACCTCTTTCTTCCATTTTCCTTGTAGATAAAACAACATAGATAGTTAGAGAGAAATAAATAAACAGAGTAAAACTAATAGTTAAACATTTTAAGAGATCTAGTTGCTAAATTTTAGAAAACCTAATTTATGTGAAGAAATTCGAGAGAAAATGAAAGAGAGAGAGCTTACTTTTGTGGGTTGTTTCTATTTGGAAGAGAGAGAAAGAATGAGTGTAGTGCTTAGAGTTATCTTTTGGTCATTCTATTTACTGCTATTCTAACCTTGGGCCTTTTACGAGCTTAATAGGGAGTTGCTTTTCCTAGAGTTATATGTATTCAATTTTTGGTTTTCGAGCTTGTCCTCATTTCTAATTGATAAAAATAATAATAATTGGTACAAATAAGGGATTAATGTTTTAAATGGTTAAAAAAGGGATCGATGTTTTATATGGATAACAAATGAAAACAAAATTAGATCATTTATTTACATTAGTTTATATAATGCTAATATTATTTTAACTACTTAAAACATTACTCCCTTATTTACACCTTTTGTATTACTTTGATCTTCTTTTAACCACTTATAATCTTTATTTACTTTTTTAAACTTATCCCAAACATTGATCGCTTTCAATATAATTTTTATGTTATTTGTTTAAGATTATAACACACAAACACACACATATATACCATATAATGCTATTATTATACATATTATATGTAGTATATAATTATAACATAATATTTGTTATATATTATAAATAGAATGTGACTTTATATATGGTATGGAGATGCACTTTATAATATAATTAAATTTGTTCATAACACCTATGTGTTGTGTGTACTAGATAAAATAATATACGTATGTTACCCCTGATGTATTATATATATGGATATATCAATTTAATATGTAGCATGTAATATATTTTTATTGATTCCAATATATACACAATATGTGTAGTATAAAGACATTCTTATTCTATGTGTATGTGTGTGTGTATTATGTATGATATACAACATAAAATATGGCATATTGTAATTATACATAATATTTCGTATATGTATATATATAACATACTATACAATATATACACATTATATGTTTCTTATGATATGCAAGAGGGAAGTAGTATAACACATTAAAATCATACCATAGTATTTTATTCGTACAACATATATGCATTGTGTTTTATCTTTTTTAATGGTAATATATACACTTTACTTATGAGAATATAATACTTAATAACTATATAATCTAGAGCTTTTCCCCCTAAAAAATGCTCCAATTAGTAAAATTATTATATATTTTAATATATGTTGTAATGTATATATATTTATTTATATATATAAATGTAATTTATATCTATTATTATTAAATGAATCTCTTAATCCGTGTAAAAAAAATGAAAACTTATAGTATGGCAATTACTTGTTCTCTTTTTCATATCTATAACAACTACTTCATTCTCTCTCCTCCCACTTTGCCCCACTAATCTCTCTCTTTTCTCATATCTTCTCATGTAACTACTTCTCTTTTTAAGGTAAGTCGTTTTCTATTTATTGTATTTGTGGTAAAAATCAAATCTCTTAACAATTTAATAAAGAAATTAGGATCAATGTTCGCTGATTCAAAATTAGTGTCTCAATTGTATCTCACCAATTATAATATGATACATAAGCAAATTGTAAAATTTAACACAAATATTACTCATTAAAATTGCCACATATTTAGCCACAATTAATTGAAAAATCATTAAGACAACATTGGAACAGTAAATATTCATCCAAGAAATAGTACGTAACTAACATCTTCATTTAATATCGTCTTTATGTATATCCATACAGATAAACAACTTACCCACTTATGTGGCAAGAAGAAGTAAATAACAAAATTCTATGATATTTTAATCAAACAACATGCTAGGCTGAAATCGAAAGTTTTAAAACTCAGATCGAGAAAATCGAAAAATTTCAAAAACTTCCGGTGCGATTTTCTCAAGAAAATAATTAAAATGAGCCATATCATAAAAAAGCTTCATATTACATACCGACAAGTTTTCCCATCTTCGCATTTGAGATTTGAAGCATTGGAGCACTCGGGGGTTTTACACGAGACATTTTCATAGGTGAGCGATTCACTAAGGTCACACAATGGAGTGGTTTGATTGAAACACTTGTTACATGGCCGACATTGTTGCCAAATGAGAGAGCTTCCTGTGTTAGGAATCGAAAACACCTGCACTAGTGGAGTGCCTATTTAATATTCTATGACATAGTTATGATTGAATGGGTTGATTTGTCCTAGGATGATCAAGGATTAGTTCAGATTTACATATGAATAATAATCCGACGTTCCTTAATGAGGAAGACGATGTCGTCCTTGGAGTTACTCGAGTTGAGTTTTTAAGGCTAACATTGCTTCCTTGCAAAGAGAATGGGGGGAGATGTTAGGGTTAGGGTTGTAAAATGGAGACTCGGGCGAACTTTTGTGAATAAGACACATTTCCAAGTTGAGTTGTTTCTGAAATGCTAGTGAGATAGTAAAAGTACAACATGATATTAACATTGAGACAGCTATAAGAAGGATGGATGATGTAGTGATCCTGTAATTAGAGAAAAAATGTGACATTGTTAGTATGGAGGAAATTTTGTTTAATTTGTAATATATCATCATCAACCTGAATAGTTATTTAAATTATTTAGTCATGAATCATACAAAGTCATTGATGGAAGATACTATGATATAAATATAATTAACGTGATTTTGTTTGATAGGCTTGATCAATTGTAAATATATCTAAACATCATGTTATAATATGTCTATAATGTGATATATTAATATTATAGATGCGGTAATTTGATATTTTAGCATGCGTTTGAATCTCTTTTTTTTAACCTTTAATTGACTAATAATAAGTACTTCAAAAGTAAATTTTTCTTTCTATTAATTTTTCAGTATCTAATCATTTATATATATATATATATATAAACATATAATATTTATGTTTCGTTAATATAAAATTTAATTTTCTTATATATAACTATGCAAAAGTTTTGAAATAAATCTAAGTGGATATGATTTGCCAAATATTACAATTATAACATATATTTTGTGTTAATACATATCTATTTCCTCTTTTTAAATTCAACATAGAGAATATTGATGAATAAAATCTTATAAATGATACAATAAATAAATTATAAGGTATAAAACAAGAACAATGTTTGATGGTATATTATTATCACTAATACATACATATTGATTTCTTTTTTTTTTTCTATGGATTATGAGTGCGTGCAATGACTTTTATAACACTGGTATTTAGCAAGAGGTAAGCCTCTTATTGTATGATAACTTTACACCTGATGACTATGCTAGTATGCTCTAGGAAGTATTAACTATATAAGATTACTTAAGATAAAAATATTACCTATTCATAGATCCATTTGGACATGACATGAATACTTATAACTAACTTACCCCATGTATCCACGATATATATATATATATATATATATATATGCATACACACTATACTCATGGATGAAGCAACTATTTAATGTATTTTCAAAAAAATAATATGTAAATAGAAATTAAATAAAAAAAAATTACAAAAAGTGGGCTCCTATGTCGCATAAAGGAGAAGAGACACTCGAAATGTACATGTATCGCATACGCTGACAGCGATACTGCGACCCACTATAGCAAAATGTTGGTCAAGGTGTGTATCGCATATGAAGACGACGATACGTGTATCGCAAACCAATAAGGTGATATATGTCTTCCTTTATATCGTCATACCTATATGCCATACACTATGAAATATCTGGAGATTTGTATCGCCGTACCTATATGTGATACACTCTATCGCATAAAGGTACGATGATACATGGTGCTTCCCTTTATTTAACGGTCTGATTGTCATCTTCCTTTCATTTGCGCTACAAAGTCTTTTGATCCCAAAAAAACGCTCCTAGTCTAATTTTTTTTTCAATAAGCTCGAATTAATTTCGATCTACCCAAATTTGTATCTTCAAGTTGAAATCATCCTCATAACTTTGAAAAATAATCTGTCCCATCATCATCAAGTTTATTTGCGAATCATCCTCCATCATTGACACTCGACATAGAAACAAAAAGGTAAATTCTACTTGGCTTTTTTCTTTAATCTTTTGGTTTCTAGTTTTTTTCTTCCAATAATGTTGATTGAATATCTTATATTTCATTATTTTCATGAGCACAAGGATCGGATTGGATCAAGTTCCTCAATTTGACGAATTCACTTGCCAATTTGAGGAATTCACACTCTAATTTTGATGAAAAAGGGTTCTAATTTGTTGATTTCCTTGTTGCAAATCAAAGCCCGTGTCTCCTCTAATCACTTGGTAATTCATCAATCCTAATTATGTTTTTGTTTTCTTAAATTTGAAAAATAACGTTTACATGTGCTAACTGTTCGATAAAAGTCTCCAATCAGTTTGTTATCATTTGCTCTAATTGGCTCGTTATCATTTGCTCCAATTCGGGAAATGCAACTCGTGTATGGTTGTAGGAATTGACATGATCTCAGTTATATCCAGTGTTTTTTTTTTTTTTGCCGATAATATCTAGTTAAGTCGATCACACTATAGGCATGGATATTCGCCAACAAGGATTTCTTAAAGCAAAACATTATGGTGGAATTGATCATAGCTACTGTGTTAAATAGTTTGAGTCTGAAGTTAAGATGAAATTAGTTTATCAGCTAAGCTTAGGCTTGTATTTAGGCTCTCGAGTAGTTCACAGGTTATGTAATATATATATATATATTATATATACACACACATATCTGATCGTATGTATTGATGGCATAAATTAGAACATGGGTCACCTGAACCAAGTCCATCCACACAAATTAGACCATTCGAATGGCTTAGGCTCTGACAATGATAGCTGCAATATAAGGCCTCTAGATGCCCATTATCCAGCCCACACTGACCATTGCCCTTGACATCTAGTGGCCCTATCTTATACATCGCTTGAGATATAAAACATATATTTAATTTGGCAAGTTAAATCATAGATATCTTCTTGTACACTTGTTAGTTTAGCTTAGCTCTGCTGTGCTAGATCTGTTTGTAGTCTAAGTAACAATTACAAAAGACTATAGAGAATTGGAAATTTTTGTAAAGCCTTATGTTGAAAGGTGGTAAAATGTGCAATGTGCATATGGCAGCATGATTATTTTCTTCATATATAAATGATTAAAAAATGAAAAAAGGTTATGTTAATTTAAAAAAATATAATTGAGTTCGATGCAGGCGTGACTAATATTAGCTAACAAGGTCCACAATATTATTATATTATTATTACTTCTTAACGATAAAATGCACAATAGAAATTGGAAATAAAAGGCTTCATGTCCAAATGTTAGGCAAGCGAGAACAAAATACAAGAAACAACCACTCTCCTTTCCCAGATATCTTTAATGGAAAAAAGACCTACATTAAGAACATGTCATTCCCTTTAAAGACAAGATATTATTCTTCAAATCAAAGCCTACGTTGACATCTCTCAATTGGTACATACCCAAAACGGACAAATTATCTCCATTACAATGCAAATGAGGACTCAACTCTTCCCAAATATTGGCTTTACTCAAATAAAAGGTCATACCCTTGAAAATGAAAGCTATTGTTGTGTATTATCAACGTTACCATAACATAGCTCACCCCTTTCATTAACTTTAGGCTACTGTGGTGTTTATAATTATTGCGTCCTTAACTGCAGTAAAATCATCTGGGTCAAGTGATGTGTATCTCGACCCATAGTAGACGACGAAGCCCCTCGTAACATCCTCGGTTACGTTGAAAAACCACTTTGGAATGTTCAACGCTATCCCGTCGATCATTGTCCATAAGTGAGTTTCAAGAAAGCTTTTAAGTAAAATATTACACGCCAAGTATAATATACAATTTGTAAGTAACTATTAATAATCTTTCAACACGTGATAATATAGATGGCGATTATTTTGAAACTATTCACTATCCTTTACCTCTGTTATATATAATTGGAAGTTATCTACCATATGCATATGTATATGATATATATTATCTATTCAATATTGGATAAATTATACCAGATGGTATCAACTATAGAGATAATTTCATTTAAGGTATCAACGTTTTGCAAAGTTCATTTAAGATATCGATGTTTCAATTAGTTTTCAATCAAGTTTCTAAAATTTTACTAATGTTTAATTACTAGTACCTCATATGACTCATGTAGCAAAATGTTGATACATCTTTTTAATAATTTAAAACATTCATACCTTAAATGAATTTATTCTTAAACTTTAATTCCTCTTTTGATCTACTTAAAATGTTGATACCTTAAATAAACTTATCCTCAAACATTGATATCTTTCATTGTAATTTACCCCTTCAATATTTTCTCTCAATATCAGGAACGAAATCTACATGCTATATTTTTAGATTTTCCTAGTTTAAAGATACGTATTTCGATATATTTATATATATATATATATATATATTTACAAACAATGTACATGGACGGTCCTTAATTAAAAATGGTCCATAACATGTATGTGTTTCCTAACAAAATATTTAGTTGCACATGCCTTAGGCCAAGACCCTAAATAAGACAAAACAATACAACTTTTATAATAGGGCTTGGTAATGATGAAAGCTTATCGTTTTATTTAATTTGGGGTGTCTACAGGAGGCATGAGTGATTTGAGGTTAAACATGCTTGTCATCTGCGAATTTAAATGAGTACTTGTAGTTGCTCAAATAAGAATAGTATAGGTCGTTCATGTGCTTAAGGGAAAAACAAAAAACTTCTTCTTCTTTTTAATCCTTTCCTTTTATTTCTAAGTTAAACACCAAATACCGCTTCGGTGTCTTAGATCACTTAGAAAAAGGAAAAAAAGAAAAAACATTGTGATTTAAAGTCCTAATACATCTTCCTCAATCTTAGTTCACTACCACTCAGCCCCAACACTTTCTTCCCATAACAATTTCAAAAAAACCATTTCAATGTGATTGAGTAATTAGTTTTTTTTTCCCTCCAATTTTAAACGATAAGCACTTTGATTGCTACGAACTATAATAGAGTCGAATAAAGATATGCAGTACTAAGCTCAAGTATGAGCTGCATTTGAAATTTCAAAGTTGAAATTTCATTGAATTTAAAATTTTTAACTGAAACCCATTTGGAAATGAGATGGCATAAATTTTAAGTTGACTCGATTGAGCTTTTTAGTTACGGATTATTAAGAAAAATGTATTTTTTATTCTAATTAAAATGTCTATACCATTGTAACTTAGTGAAATTTCCACTTATATGAGATGCATCATTCGTTCCTTCCTTCTCTATTTTAATTGGTTAGAAAAAAAATATCTAATAAAAATAATATTAATATCTAAAGTCAACTGATATTCAATTAAAATTTATTTTTAGCTTGGGCTTGATTAGGCTTGTAAACCAATAGAACTAAATATTATGAAATTTAAGGTTTTAGCTTGGCACAACTATTTTTAAATCGAATTCGAGTAATTTATAAACCAATTTGATTTATTTATTCCCTTAATAATGTTTGCATATCCTTGTTATTGAATGGATTATTTTTAAGAAATTGCACCATTGTAGTGTATGATAAAATCTAGTTCTTACATGATGCACATCTCCATCGCTAATGTCTTCTAATTCAACATGGTAATATGAGTCCGGTCCGACAATGAGTGGCGTTTGTGTAGTGGCATCCGTGACCAAAGCTGGTAAGCCAAACTTCATAAGGCTGTCTCCGGTGCTGGTTATACAGAATGAAAACTTATCGAAACTAATCTGGCTGGTGAATGACGATGCCCCCCTACCGAATCCCATTATTCTAGCAGGACACACTCAATCGAATACCTCAGTATTTGTATCCCCACACCCGATTACCATATCCGTGAGGGCGGTACTGTCCCCATAGTTCTTATCATCTTTAAACAACTCCACTTGATGATGAACCGTCCGCGTATTTCTATTCATATCTATAAAAAATATGTTAAATTAATACCACGTTTGATTTAAAGGAATAGTTTGAAATAATGAAATGGTTTGATGAGAAAAGAAACGAAATAGAATTAAATCGAATGTGGATGACGATTCTAATACTATGTTTAGTGATAATAATGAAATTATAATCTCCTTCTTGTAATTTGTTTAGTTTCGGCTTATTCAAAATGGAATGGTTAAATTTAAACTCATATTTTCCATATATGTCCCCATCTCTTGAAGATTATATATGCCATATAATGATTTAATGATACATATATATGTATTAATATTTATTAATTTATAGATTGATCTCTCTCTCTCTAGACTCTCTCTCTAGGATCTAGGATAGCCTCTCACAAAACCCTAACACCAAATAAGAAGGATTTATATGAAGCACAAAGGAAAAACACATTATAAACATAGTTTGGTATGTGTAAAATGAAGGCTGGTAGCATTGGACAGTGTTGAAAACACCGTTGCACTGTATGCCGGCCTAACACTAGCAACCTAGCCCCCTAAGGTCGCCATTACCTGTCCACAGCTCTTAGCAAAAATTATCAAATTGAAGGAATTTCAAGGTTATCTTATAGGCCGACGGTGTGTAGACCCTAATTGCCAGTGTACAGTACCTAATCTTTCTTTGATGCAAAAAATCTCCTTATTATCCAAGTCTTCTTCCAAGTATATGTAATATACTTAGAATATCCTTGATTGTAGACCCATTTGAGTTGAATTTATAACCTAACCATATTTGATATAATAAAGGCACTACAGGAATTTTGATATTGGGTGACGTTTGCAAAAATTGCAAACGTCGCCTATCTTTTTTAAATTAAGTCCATCAATTGAAGTGTATTATTAGTCACGTTTATGGAGCATTCATTTAATTTGTAACCTTTTCTTTACATTAACCGTTACCAATTTTTCTTATAATAGCTTGCCCATTAAAAAAAAAAAGTGAAAAATGAAATTCCTTTAAAAATTCCGCCATTTCAAAAACAGTGGAGCGAAACGAAAAAAAAAAAGGAACACCCTGTACAAAGTAACTTTTTCACATTTCCTCACAATCCAATACCCTCACACTACACTCTCACATAGCGATAACATCCATTAATCTCCATCATCCTCCAGCAACCTCCGACAAAATCCTCCGTTCCGCCTGATTGATCTCTCCATTCCACCTCCGACCGATCAGTGCTCCGTCGTACCATTCCTTCATGCACAGTTGTGGAGAAGACTTCTTAGAATGTTCAACAACATAGTCGTTAATCTTTCACCAATGTAGACACATCATCTAGGTTTGTTCGTATGTTTTTTTTTTTACTATTTTTTAGTTGCTCTTACACATCTATTTGCTTCTGTTATGGAAATGTCATACTCTGATTAGGGTTTGTGTTCAAGGGTTATGACTAATTTTTTCCTATACGATTTGGGATTTTTTCCTGTACGCTTTGGAAATGCCATACTTTGTTAGTTCTTATGATGACTTCATTGGAATGTTCACTACAATGGATTGACCCTTGAACTAGTTGATCGCTTGACGTGTGAATATCATATATATATATATATATATATTTATGACTAGCCAGCTGCGATTAAATACAAAATTGGAGTTATTTCTGGTTTCTTTAGTTATGACAATGTAAAAGTTGGTGGTTTAGTTGTTAAGCATCAAGTAATATTTATCATTTTTGCCGAGGTTGCATAATTCTAACAGCATTTTTTATTGTTAATGGAGCTCTATTGATTCTTTTCCTCTCTAGAAATTCGTTGAAGCAACTAGAGAGCCTAGTATCACCTTTTTTGTGGCCAAGTTTAATGGTACAATGGGTCTCGCATTTGAAGAGATCTCAATTGGAAATGCTACTCCAGTCTGGTATCAATTTCGTTTCCCATTCTTTTTCTCCTCTTTGCATAAGTTAATGAATTGTCTGATTAAGAAGGATATTTTGGACACCCTTATAGGTATAACATGATTGAACATGGTCTTATAAAGGAGCCAGTCTTCTTATTTTGGCTGAATCACAATGCCGAGGATGAGGAAGGGGGTGAAATTGTGTTTAGAGGGGTAGATCTCAAACATTTCATAGGAAAGCATCTATATGTTCCATTGACATAGAAAGAATACTGACAGGTCTTGGATTGTTTCTTCATTTGCTATTATTAGTTTGAATTCCTATAATTCTAACTATGATTTGACATTTCCCTTACAATTTGACATGAGTGATGTTCTTATTGATGGCAAACCAACTGAAATGTCCCCCTTTATTGGAGCTTAATGCAAACTGATAATTAAGAAAATAAGAGCAGAATAAATTCCAAACGAGCCCCCGTATTTATTAAATCACAAGAATTAGGATGAAGATGTTGATAGCTGATTGTGCTTTGATTTCTAGATTTATCTAGTTTTGATTAGAGCATTTTTCTGCAGACTTCTATGAGGGTGGTTGTTCTGTTATAGCAGATTCTGGAACTTCTTTGTTAGCTGGTTTGATGGTAAGTTTTTTGATATCTGATGCTAGGTTGTTCAATGTTCGAAGTTGTATTTGGTTTAATGGTTGAATATTTTTTGCTCTTGGTCCTTATATGTCCTTTATCAAAGGTGATAGATGAAGTGAAATCTATATATTATAGTGATCATGTTTAAATTCCAGGGTTGTGGAAATAAGAAAAAAAATCCCTTAAATTATATCTATACATATTACTTAAATTAATGATCCTTAGTTCCTTTGTGGCCTCAATTGGATTTAATCTTTTGAATGACTACAACTGTAATTCTTTGCAATTGACATTTTGACATATAAAGAACTGACCTTCAGTGGTTATTCTGTGTTTATGGTTCATTATGCATGAAAGTTGTGCTCATGTTTTTTATCTTTACTATTTCAATAAAAAATCATATTTTCATTGTTCCTATCAACGCTTGTTAATTGACCATTAAAAGAGAGGACCTATTGAGTGATACAAAACGTGTTCCTGAAGCAGCCACCCTTAGTGTAAGAGAGTATCCATGACAATTGCAGAGTGTAGACTTATCACAAAACAAACACTGAACATGACCTATATTAATTTAGTCAGAATCAGAACGCTATATGGTATGTGCGCTTAGTGACCAGGTGGAGTAGAAGTGCCATGTGTTTTGCTATAAATTCTTTCTCTTTAAAATTTATAAAGTGAACATTTCAATGCTGGTTTCATTTTTGTGTGATTGAGCTTTTAAAAGATTGAGACTGGTTTTTGATAGAATGTTTGCATCTTTGTTCTGCAATGAGTAAGACATGGGATATAATAATTTCAAGATGCTGCATTCAAAAAATTTAATGTATTGCATTATTCCATGTGATTGTCCTGTAAACCCTTTGGCATCAATGGTGATGCCGCATACCTTAAGCTCATTAAGTGCGGGGGATTCATGTTGAATGGCTACCCAGAGGAATTTTCTCTGTGGTCATGAAGTTAACAATAAATCTTTATGGTCTTAGATGCTATATCAAGGAATTAAAAAAGTGAGGAGCTGCAACTTGACCTTGTTGCACAGTTTATTGCCTTGATTGTGCAGTGATAGATTGTTTATATTGAGGAGCTTCTTGGTATTAGGAGGATGGTGTGAGAGCTTGTTTGTGTTTTATTTAATTAATTTTTTAAATTATATTTCTTTTTCTTTTTGAAAGGATGTAGGAAAGTACAGTTCGCTAACAAAAGGGATTGATGAGATTATTTAGATTGTCATGCCAGTATGATAACGTTTAATCTTTTGATTTCTTTCCTCCAATTGCTTGGATTAATGAATCAAGTTATAACTCATAAGAATTTTTCTCCTTTTCTATTTCTATTTTTCACTTTGTTTCTTTATTAGGGTCCACTTTGTTTTTGTGACACTGACCACTACTAATCCAATTATAATAAATTTTTTGCGAACCCATTTTTATCTTAGTTGGTATTGCATTTATCTTGGACTGTGTTGCTATTTTAGCACTGCAATTTATCTTTTGAAATGTGATGTAGAGATGTACCCTTCAAACTCCTACATGTCAGCGTTTGTTTCTTATAACATTGTAGGAATATGGCTTCTTGTTTATTATATGTGCTTTTCAAAAGATAAAAAAAAATATTTCCCTTATTGATAGGTTGTCATTACCATGAAAATTGTGAGATTGGGGCAACAGGAGTTGTTAGCCAGGAATGCAGAGCAGTTGTTGCTCAATACCGGCTAGCAACCATGGATTTATTTACTTCTCAGTGTGGTACCGTTATATTTTATTGCTTCTTTTTGTTGAAACATCATATATCTATTTCAATAACTATCATGGAAGATTTATTGTTGCAAGTGTGCTTGTAATGGCCATACCTATGAAATTCACAATCAATTTTTTGTTGTGCCCACAAGCTTCACCAAAAAAGATATGCTCCCATATTGGGTTATGCACATTTGATGGACATCATGGAGTTAGGTGAAGGCTTGAAATAACTTGGGCTTCTTCTTCATGTATTTTAGAATATTGAATCATCACTTATCACCATTGCAATAATTCATCCAGGTACTTCACATTGCTTCTATACTTTCTTAGGCTAATAGAGGGTTATGCATTTCTTGTTTTAGCATGGGTATATAGAGTTTGGTGCATGGAAGCAGCAGCAGATCATCTGGTGTGAATAGTGATGTTATGCGCTCAACATGTCAAATGACAGTTGGTGGATGCAGAATCAACTGAAGCAAAATGAAACACATGAGCGAATCATTAACTATGTTAATGAGATGAGTCTAAAAAGCTGTAGGCTGGTTTAGAGAATTTTTTTTTTCTTTTTTTTGGTAATTAGGCTAATAGAAAGTTGCATTCTTTTTATCACTCATATGCTAGTATTATTACAGCTCTGTGATAGAATTCCAAGTCCAATGGGAGAATCAGCTGTTGATTGTAAAAGTTTGCCTTCGATGCCTATTGTTTCCTTCACCATTGGAGGGAAAGTGTTTGATCTCAGTCCAGAGAAGGTATTTATTTTCTCATTTTCTTATGTTGTTCTTTTCTTCAAAGGCCTCTATTCTTTGTATTTGAAAAATTTCTTTGCTTTCAGAAAGTGACTTTACTAGCATGATGGTGCTTGCTGATTTAAAATTTGTTGACTGGATAAAAAATAGTCTCTCTAGTGTCTGGTTTAATGGATAAAAAAGAAGGGGCAATGTGTTAATGCTAGGCAGTGTTCGGCTTGATAGGATAGTAGATGTAATGAATATTGGTTCCAACAAGAAAATCATGCTCAGTGCTACAGTGATTAGTAATCGGTTTAGTTTTATGATACTGTTGTGTATGACCTGCTGCTGAAGAGACTAGAGTAGAATATTGGGGAAAATAGAGAAGAGGGATGGGTTGAAAATATTTCAATAATTTATTTAACCCAAGATGATCCTATCTTTTGTGCATGCTCCATGAAATACCTGATATGGAGCAAAAAGCAAACCTAGCAAATCATGAAGCATGTAAAATATAATTAATTCTAGCAAATTCAGTAATCCTTAGTTAAAACTAGTTGTTCTGATGCCATCTCGTGTAGTTTGTAGAGGTAGCATGATATGACCTATACACTTGCTAGAACTTTTTTTCTTTTTTAAGCTACCAAACCCATTCAGTATATATATGCCTATGGCACGGCTACATTCTACAAAGGTTTTAGAAGGGAGAAACAAGGAACGAATTGCACATGTTTTATCTAAAATGAAGCTGTTTTCATGATTTACTTTTAGACTGAGATGTCATAAAACAAAAGAATTGTATTTGCTTTGCAGATATTGGCTGCTGTTTATATTAGGCATGAACCTTAGGAAATGGGGTGCATAACTGATAAGGGATGTCTTGTATAGGAAAGGCCTTGTTATTTTGTCGATAGAACTAATAAGGGATATCCAGACTGTGAATGCTTGAATTACAGAGGATTTGTTGTGTTTGTGCTTTGGAAGTTAGGGTAGATTAAGATTAGCCAAGTACTGAAGAAGTTTTCGTGCAGGTTTCCTTTTTTGGGGGGGTTTGTCCTGGTACTAGGTTATATAATGCAATGATAGATGCCCTGGTAAAGTCGAATTCACTACTTGATTGGATAAGAAAGAACACTCATGCCATGTAAAAATATTTTATATTTGTCTGAAGCCAATTAATTAATTATTTAATTTTTGCATTTCTCTTTAATAATCTCGAAATTGCTATTTTAATGTTGTTGATGATAGTAATATTGCGCATGGGGAAGCACTAGCATTTTCGTCGTGTTTGTTACCTATCTTGTTATCTTAATATTTAAAAAAGAAAAAATATCTGCTATTTCAATTTCTTCACCCTTTGACATGCTTAAAGATTTTTCAGAACATATTTTTTAACTACTAGTCAAGGGCCTCGAGGCTTTGATCTGTTCACGGATTTTTCTTTAAAAATATATATCCGTAATAAAGAAAATAACGGATTAATTTATTTAAAAGGTTTTGAATATGGTATAAATACAATATTCAATTATATAATGAAAATAATTATTTAATTTTATAAATAAATATTGCATGTCGTAGTCAATTAGAATTTTTTATAGTCCTTCAACGTTTGTAGAAAAGATAAGCAATTTGGGAAGAGTTGTGATTACTAAAATTGTTTCTTTTGAATATATAATTTAAACAAAACAATCATTTATGATCAAAACGTTAGAGGTATTTTTGTATCAATTAGTTTCAAAAGATAGATAATATTTTTATATAACTTAAAATACAAGAGCATGGAACCAAAGATTTTCATGAAAAAAAAAAGATCTTCCAAAAAAAAAATAGTGCAAGTTCTTCTAAAATAAAAATTTTCCAAAGGTGTTTTACCAATGACAATCTTGAGCAAAACCAATCGCAAAATAAAAATTGGATTATTTATTAATTCTATTTTAAAATTTTTAATAAAGTGGGTATTAATAAAAAGTTAAGCACCTTCGAACCTATACCTCGGTAAATTAACGTACAACAAGTTCTAGGATAGTTATCGGGTATGGAGACTGAATACTCATACCTTACTATATGGCAATAGATTTTGGAAAAATATGTACCCATATCTTATCTTGTGACCTTTGATATTCATAGTCTAGGGGGCTCATGGTTTGGTTCAAGGGTCGAACTAAGCCAAAATGCATTTGAAACGGTCTAGTTCAAACCATTAATGAATCGAACCTCTTTAACTGTTCGAGGTTTTGAACCAATGTGCTTCAAATGTGGTTCAGTTCAAACCGCTTTTAAAAGCATTTAGTTCTAATAAATATATTACTAGTCATTTGAGTTCCTAAGAAAAAAAAAGATGTCTAAATTAAGGAACATTGTGCAAGAATTAAAGTTACTTATCATTATTATATCATATTTGTATTTAATAATTTCATATATATATATATATATATATTATCTCGCTCTAAAAATATTTTTCAATACGATTTTAAAGTAACATATATTTTTAAAAAGCCTACAAATTGACAAAAAGAAATAAGTTTCTTTTAAGTAATAACTGCATCAATATGTAACTATTTTTTATGAATAGAGGACCAAATCAATGATCGGGAAAGAGGCACGTAGTCTTGTCAAATACTTGCATAGGTCTGGCTCTCGATCATTTGAGAGCAGAAGGAATGAGCACGTAAGTAGCAACTCATATAATTTGTAACATGTAATAGTAAGCTTACTCTAGTGCTTAACATTTTTCTAATGTATATATGTATGTAGATCAATCAAAATCACCAATTGCCCAATGCTATCGAGTTCTTTAAGCAAACTCGCTATTGTGAACCAAGGCCTAATGGTACTGGTGATTGAGTTTCACAACAAACTTCTGAAGATTATGTAAGTCTATGGGTTAAGTTTTATTTTGAACATGTTATTAAATAAGCAATATGCTGCGGATGTTGTGTTTTAGTTTTCATAATGTAGGAGAAAATGGTGAAAATGTATGAGGAGTCGCAATCTTCTAATAAGCCAAAGACACCACAGGAAATTGTGGACATATTTATGAATGCAAGTAACGGATCTGACCACCATCCTGGAAGAGGAATGGACCACTATCTATTGGGAAAAAAAACGAAGACAGAATGAGATGGAGGAGTTAAGAGCTGCATTGCAAAAGGAAAAAATATTATGCCAGCAACAAAGTCAACAGGTAATTAAACTTTATGGTTTGTTTAATATTGCAATTTCTTTTCCTACCACCACTATGGTCATCCTATATCAATTGATTATAGGGGCGGTTTTAAAGGGTCCTTATTGATATCTTTATGGTTTAGTCTAAGGCTTTTGTGTGCAAAAATGTAGAAGGGCCCACATGTGTTTGAAGTTAAAAGGATCGATGTTATGCTAGAAGAAAATATAGATGATTCAGAAATCATATTTTTTAGCCGCTCTATTTAGTTTATGTTTCTTAGGAAATTGGCAACAATGTTTTGAGTATGATTTCCAACTTGAGTTTATATTCTTTTGTGTTGAAAAATTAGTGGGGAGGATTTGATTTTTTTCCCTCCCTTGACTTCTGTTGATGCTCAAATGATTGTTGAAATGATTTGGGGGGATTGTTTTAGCAAAAATCACGCCAACTTTCCATGCACGTTAGCATTGTTGCAGCTCGCCCAAAATTCTGGCAGCTCTTTTGCTTAATTCTTGGTGAAACGATAAAGGATGAGACTAAAGTAAATTAATATTGACTTGTATTATAGTATTGTTCCATTCTTGTTGATATCTTTCGTGCGTAACCTATGGGACGTCTTCAATCCATGCACGATTCTTTTTTGAATTTGATATGAAGGAATCATTTGTGAGCTTGTTTTTGGGTCAAAATGGCACGAAATTATTATGATATTATAGGTAAATAGGATTATTCAATCCAGGAAAAGGGAAAAATAATATTAATTTAATAAATAATTATAAAAATGCTATTGAAGTGAAAATAATTTTTATTTTTAGGCAACTTAAGAATATTAGTTACAAACTAACTTGTTTTTTCAAGAGATGAAATCGATAGATTATATGAAGTTCATCTCTTTGAATTATTTTTATCCTAATACTTACTAAAATATTATTTTTTCCTTTTTCCTATTCATATCTAGTGAGATTGGTTTCGGGAAAATCCACATGTGAATAGGTTTTTTCCGATTTTCTTGAATTGAATTTGCTACTCAATGGTATTTACAGCTTGCTGAACTAACTCGACTTGTAGAACAACTTGTATCAAGTTTTCCCAGTAGTTCGGGTTAGTTATCATGGATCGTTTTTCATTATCTCATTCGTGTTTTTTTTAACCATTCTATAATTATATTTATATATTGTGTGACAGCAAATCCAAATGGAAATACTTTTGTAAGTGCACGAGATACTTCATCAAATCCATCACTTGAAGATAGTGTGACAACAATGAGGAAGGCAATTAAAGACTTGGTTTTTTGTTTTTTTGTTTTTTTGGCTGAAGCAATTGACATGAATGGGTCAATTTAATGTGATAAAATGTAATTTGGAGTTTGTGCTTATGTTTCTTCTAAGGACACACTAAACCATATTGTTTTGTGTTTTTTTTTTTCCTTTAATGCAAGGATGATCATGGTCATTTTTAAGTAATTTTTATGTTATTAGTTTTTTATATATCGAGCGCATTGTATGCTCCAAAATGTATTAGTCATATTTATTTATACATAAATTTTATGTGTAGAAGTAATAGCAAGTATCAATTATATTGTAATCAAATAGGTGTATATTGCTAATTGTATATATGTTACACAATAAACAAGTATATATTGCCAAATTAAACCGAGTTAAACATAATCTCTTCTTAACAAGAATAGCCACGTGTAAACGTCGCTAAATTAAAATGACAACCACATCTAGAAATTACTATTTTAATTGAATACCTATATGTAGACGTCGCCAATGTATTAGAATAGCCACGTTTAAATTGCGGTAAAACATCGCCAATTAAGTAATTTAGTTACGTTTATACATTACAAATAAAAATATTTACCTACGTTTAAACGTCGCTGATCACAACTTTTCCTCTTTTTATGTTTAACGGGATGGAGATTAGTCATCTTTAGCCACACATAAGTGTGACCAAACCATGATAATAGGTCATGTTTAAACGTGGCCAAACAAAGTGTATTTGGCTGCCAAACTAACATCAGCGACGTTTCAATTTTTAACGTTACTTATCAAATCTGCGACGGACCTTTGCGACGTCTATAGGCCACGTGTAAAAAAACGACGAAAAATCTTTGGTCACGTTTAATTAATGTTTAGCCACTTTTATTAGACGTAGCCAAAGGCTCTTTTTGTTGTAGTGAGGTAAATTACACCAGTGGGTTACAATGTTTGGGTTAAGTTCATTTTAGGTCCAACGTTTGGAAAAATGATTCAATTCAAGTCACGGTGGAACGTGTCACCTTCTCCTGTTGACACATGTCCACCATAATCTGGATTGGATTACTTTTCTAAATGTTATGACCTAAAATGAATTTACTCCCCAAACGTTGTGACAAAAAATGAACTTTTCTAAATGTTGCGACTTAAATAAACTTACTCCCAAATGTTATGACCCACTAGTGTAATTTACCCAATATAGTAATATACTTATATCATATAATTGTGTTTATAAGATGTAACATATTAATATAATAATATACTTATATCACATAATTGTGTTTATAATCATATTATATGTAGTATATAAACATAACGTAGTATGTGTCACATATTTTATATGATACATAAGTGCAATATCCGATATATTTTATTTTTTTTAACCTATGCATGTTGTATATACTATATGGAATAATATATATGTTATATATAATTTATCATATGAATGTTGAACTCATACAAAGTATATAATTCTTATAATTAGTTTTAATGAAGGCATTCTATATGTAATGTAAAGATATGCATATATATTGACTAATACAACATAAAATCCAACATGTAATATATTATAACTACTTCATATATCAAATATATACATTGTATACTCCAACCATATTATCTATTGTCTATATAAATGCTTTGAATTTAATAAAAATATATTTAAACATGTGTCACGGTATATATTAATATATATTAATACATATTATTTCATATTTCATTTTAATATAGGCATATTGTATGTCACATAAAGACGTGAAATGTTATATGTTTCAAAACTAGTATTAATACTTGGGAAAATCACATCCAAAGGAATTAATATTTAATGTATGTTCTAAATTTTTTGCTTGGTAGGGTTAGAGATATTGTGCAGGAAGATCTCAGGGGAGTATTATGTCACGTGGACAAAGAACAAGACGAACACCAACCTATTTACAAGATTATGTTACAGCTTACGATATAGCTAATCAAAGATAGCAAAAATATACATCAAGTATCTGTTTCCTTTTGCATGTAATACTAGGACAACTGGCAAGTTACAACAAAGATAGATAAGTTTATAACCGATTACAAGTTGTGATTTTCACAACTATTATAAATAGAAAGATACAATAGAGAACAGGGTATGAAAAGTTTACCCAAAATAACAGAACAATTCAAGAGCCTCTAGAAGCTCAATTCTAGAAATCTTTCCAACCTCTTTCTTCCATTTTCCTCGCAGATAAAACAACATAGATACTTAGAGAGAAATAAATAAACAGAGTAAAACTACTAGTTAAACATTTTAAGAGATCTAGTTGCTAAATTTTAGAAACCCTAATTTATGTGAAGAACATTCAAGAGAAAATGAAAGAGAGAGAGCTTACTTTTGTGTGTTGTTTCTGTTTGGAAGAGAGAGAAAGAATCAATGTACTACTAGAGTTATCTTTTGGTCATTCTATTTACTGCTATTCGTGGCCTTGGGCCTTTTACCAACTTAACAAGGAGTTGCTTTTCCTAGAGTTATCTGTATTCAATATTTTTGGTTTTCGAGCTTGTCCTCATTTCTTAATTGATAAAAAATAATAATAATTTGTACAAATTAGGGATCAATATTTTAAATAGTTAAAAAAGGGATCGATGTTTCATATGGATAACAAATGAAAACAAAAGGAGATCATTTATTTACATTACTTTATATAATGCTAATATATTTTAACTACTTAAAACATTAATCCCTTATTTACACCTTTTGTATTACTTTGATCTTCTTTTAACCACTTATAATCTTTATACTTTATTTAAACTTAATCCCAAACATTGATCGCTTTCAATATAATTTATTTATGTTATTTGTTTAAGATTATAACACACAAACACACACATATATACCATATAATGCTATTATTATACATATTATAGTAGTATAACATAATATTTGTTATATATTATAAATAGAATGTGACTTAATATATGGTATGGAGATGCACTTTATAATATAATTAAATTTGTTCATAACACCTATGTGTTGTGTGTACTAGAAAAAATAATATACTCATGTTACTCCTGATGTATTATATATATGCATATATCAATGTAATATGTAGCATGTAATATGTTTTTGTTGATTCAATATATACACGATATGTGTAGTATAAAGGCATTCTTATTTTATGTGTATGTGTGCGTATCATGTATGACATACAACATAAAATATGGCATATTGTAATTGTACATAATATTTCGTATATGTATATATATATATATACATACTATACAATATATACACATTATATACGTTTCTTATGATATACAAGAGGAGAAGTAGTATATAACATATTAAAATCATACCATAGTATTTTATTCGTACAACATATATGCATTGTGTTTTATCTTTTTTAATGGTAATATATACACTTTACTTATGAGAATATAATACTTAATAACTATATAATCTAGAGCTTCCCCCCCAACCCCCCCCAAACACACCCCCCACCCCCCCCCCCCCCCCCCCCAAAAAAAATGCTCCAATTAGTAAAATTATCATATATTTATAATTTTATAATGTATATAATATTTAATATATTAATATAAATGTAATTTATATCTATTATTATTAAATGAATCTCTTAATCCGTGTAAAAAAAAATGAAAAATTATAGTATGGCAATTACTTATTCTCTTTTTCATATCTATAACAACTACTTCATTCTCTCTCCTCCAGCTTTGCCCCACTAATCTCTCTCTTTATCATATCTTCTCCACCGTAACTACTCTCTTTTTAAGGTAAGTTGTTTTCTATCTATTGTATTTGTGGTAAAAATCAAATCTCTTAACAAATAAAGAAATTGGGATCAATGTTTGTTGATCTAAATTTAGTGTCTCAATTGTATCTCACCAATTATAATATGATACATAAGCAAATTATAAAATTTAACACAAATATTACTCATTAAAATTGCCACATATTTAGCCACAATAGATTAAAAAATCATTAAGACAACGTTGGAACAGCAAATATTCATTCAAGAAATAGTATGTAACTTAACATCTTCATTTAATATCGTCTTTATGTATATCCATACAGATAAAACAACTTACCCACTTATGTGGTAAGAAGAAGTAAATAACAAAATTCTATGATATTTCAATCAAACAACATGCTAGGCTGAAATCGATAGTTTTAAAACTCAGATCGAGAAAATCGGAAAATTTCAAAGACTTCCGGTGCAATTTTCTCAAACGAATAATTAAAATGAACCATATCATAAAAAAGCTTCATATTACATACCGACAAGTTTGCCCATCTTCGCATTTGAGATCTGAAGCATTGGAGCACTTGAGGGTTTTACACGAGACATTTCCATAAGTGAGCGATTCACCAGGGTCACACAATGGAGTGGTTTGATTGAAACACTTGTTACATGGCTGACATTGTTGCCAAATGAGAGAGCTTCCTATGTTAGGAATCGAAAACACCTGCATGGTGGAGTGCCTATTTAATATTCTATGACAGAGTTATGGTTGAATGGGTTGATTTGTCCTAGGATGATCAAGGATTAGTTCGGATTTACATATGAATAACAATTCGACGTTCCTTAATGAGGAAGACGATGTTGTCCTTGGAGTTACTCTAGTTGAGTTTTTGAGGCTAACATTGCTTCCTTGCAAAGAGAATAGGGGGAGATGTTAGGGTTAGGGTTGTAAAATGGAGACTTGGGAGAACTTTCGTGAATAAGATGCATTTCCAAGTTGAGTTGTTTCTGCAATGCTAGTGAGATAGTAAAAGTACGACGTGATATTAACATTGAGATAGCTAAAAGAAGGGTGGATGATGTAGTGATCTTGTAATTAGAGAAAAAATGTGACATTGTTAGTATGGAGGAAATTTTGTTTAATTTGTAATATATCATCATCAACCTAAATAGTTATTTGAATTATTTAGTCATGGATCATACAAGGTCATTGATGGAGTATGCTATGATATAAATTTAATTAACGTGATTTTGTTTGATAGGCTTGATCAATTGTAAATATACCTAAACATCATGTTATAATATGTCTGTAATGTGATATATTAATATTATAGATGCGGTAATTTGATATTTTAGCATGCGTTTGAATCTCTTTTTTTTAACCTTAATTGACTAATAATAAGTACTTCAAAAGTAAATTTTTCTTTCTATTAATTTTTCAGTATCTAATCATTTATATATATATATATATATATATAAACATAATATTTATGTTTCATTAATATAAAATTTAATTTTCTTATGTATAACTATGCAAAAGTTATGAAATAAATCTAAGTGGATATGATTTGCTAAATATTACAATTATAACATATATTATGTGTTAATACATATCTATTTCCTCTTTTTAATTCAACATAGAGAATATTGATGAATAAAACCTTATAAATGATACAATAAATAAATTATAAGGTATAAAACAAGAACATTTTTTTGTGATATATTATTATCACTAATACATACATATTGATTTCTTTTTTTTTTTTTTTTGTATGCATTACGAGTGCGTTCAATGATTTTTATAACACTGGTATTTAGCAAGAGGTAAGCCTCTTATTGTATGATAACCTTACACATGATGACTAAGTAATGCTAGTATGCTCTAAGAAGTATTAACTATATAAGATTACTTAAGATAAAAATATTACCTATTCATAGATCCATTTGGACATGACATGAATACTTATAACTAACATATACCCATGTATCCACCGATATATATATATATATATATATGCATACATACTATACCCATGGGGTGAAGCACCTATTTAATGTATTTTCAAAAAAATAATACGTAAATAGAAATTAAATAAAAAAAATTACAAAAAGTGGGCTTCTATGTCGCATAAAGGAGAAGAGACACTCGAAAATGTACATGTATCGCATATGCTGATAGCGATACAGCGACCTACCGTAGCAAAATGTTGGTCAAGGTCTGTATCTCATATGAAGACAGTGATACGTATATCGCATACCAACAAGGCGATACATATATCGTCGTACCTCTATGCCATACACTACGAAATATCTTGAGGTTTGTATTGTCGTACCTATATGTCATACACTCTATCGCATAAAGGTACAACGATATATGGTGCTTTCCTTTATTTAACGGTCAGATCGTCCTCTTCCTTTCATTCATGCTACAAAGTCTTTTGATCCTAAAAAAGTGCTGCTACCCTAATTTTTTTTCAATAAGCTCGAATTAACTTCGATCTACCTAATTTTGTATCTTCAAGCTCGAATCATCCTCATAACTTTGAAAAAATAATCTGACCCATCATCATCAAGTTTATTTGCGAATCATCCTCCATCATCGACGCTCGACATAGAAACAAAAAGGTAAAATCCACTTGGCTTTTTTCTTTAATCTTTCAGTTTCTAGTTTTTTTTTTCTTCTAATAATGTTGATCGAATATTAGATATTTCATTATTTTCATGAGCACAAGGATTGGATTGGATCGGGTTCCTCAATTTGATGAATTCACTCGCCAATTCGAGAAATTCACACTCTAATTTCGATGAACAAGGGTTCCAATTTGCTGATTTCCTTGTTGCAAAATCAAAGTCCGTGCCTCCTCCAATCACCTGGTAATTCATCAATCCTAATTATGTTTTTGTTTTCTTAAATTTCAAAAATAACGTTTACATGCATCAACTGTTCGATAAAATTCTCCAATCAGTTTGTTATCATTTGCTTCAATTGGCTTGTTATAATTTGCTCCAATTCGGGAAATGTAACTCGTGTATGGTTGTAGGAATTGACATGATCTCGGTTATATCCAGTGTTTTTTTTCTTTTTTGCCGATAATATCTAGTTAAGTCGATCACACTATATGCATGGACATTCGCCAACAAGAATTTCTTAAAGCAAAACATTCATGGTAGAATTGGTCATAGCTACTGTGTTAAATAGTTTGTTTCTTTAATTTTTTTTTTTTTTTTTTTAATCTTCTTCCTTTTACTCCTTGTATTGTATAGTCTTAAGAGCATATACGCATCGTATCATGTTGAATTAATGAATTGGATGAAGATTTAAGTTTGGTTCTTTATTCAACATAACCTATTTATATTCTCTGACAAGTAGCTTGAATAATTTAGTTTCATAATGCATCAATATCTTAGTTTAGCTAATAGTTATAAAGATCCTCGAAATGGAAATTGCCTTTGAATAAGCTTTTATAAAAATGGAAACTTAATTCATTGCCTAGGACATCCATCAATAGGTTTATTCGTGCCTTGCTAAGAAGATTCAATGATTAAATGAAACTTAGTACAAGTACTACCAATAAAATTCGTGATTTGGATGAAGGTACCTGTTAGAATCATATAATGTATGGCTCAAGCATTTAACTTTTTTATCTATGCATGTTTGAATTTCCGCTATATAGAAATTACATTATTTAAAATGTAGAAGCTTTGTATTTTTATTCATATAACATTATCAGTATGTGGATCTTTCCACGTGCATGATTTTAGTCTGATTGCAGATGTCTTAAAGAGTAATGCAAAGAAGCATAATACCTTGTCTTGTTAGTTTTTGTGTTGTTTTGAAAGTTTTAGTCCATTGTAATTAGACAATGTAGGTGTCCACCTAATACTTATATTGCCAAATAGTAGATTGAATGATACATTAGCATTTACACAAAGAATTAAAAAAGTAGTTGTGTTGAATCGTGAAGTCTTATAAGGGTACTACAAGATAGGAGTTATGAATTGAATAGAATGATTGTGTATCAAAATGAGAACAATGGAATGATATGGAAATTACAAAGTAATGAATAATCATGCATATCATATATGCACTATGATTATGTAATATTACATAACTAATATGACTGATCTATCTTATGCTTTTGTATGTCTAAATGAACAATAGCAATGGCAGACTATGTCAGAATCTCTCTTGTTACCAATGACAAGATGTTGCAAGGTCAGGATGGACCATATTATGACAGGGGACCACTGAGGAATGTTAAAGTAAGGATGGATACTAATTACATCGGTCTCTTGAATATGTTATGTGAAGAGTTGGGAATTAATCCTAGACGAAGCAAAGTTGAAATGTACCACAAGCAAGTATCAATCTATAGTCCTAACTTACAAAGAAGTCATGCTGAAAGATATTAATACCTATATAGATGTGGAAGCTTTAATTGACATTGCAACGGCATTTGGTATGATATGTTTTCAACAACTGTATGTTAATGTTAAAAATATCACAACCATGCCTATGGAGAAAAATGTGGTGGATCAGCTAGCTCTACCGAAAAGGCTAGTGATACAAGAGTCTACAAATGTTCAAATAAATATAGAAAGGAGCAACAATTTAATGTCGAAAGTTGAAGAAAATGTTTACATTCCAAATGATATTGAGGAAGAAATGGAGGAGGCTTTACAAGAAATTGATTCAAATATGAGATAATATTTTAGGAGATCAGATGAGGAGAATGGATGGGAGACGAGATACCATTTGAGATCGACACATCAAGTGATGAAAACGGGTCTCCAAACAAAAATGAAATTCTTTAGGAAGATATTGGCGCAAAAAGTACTCAAGCAGAACAACAAACTAGTGAAAGTTCATCATTCCAATATCCTATTCCATTTCTAAGTAATATAATGTTGGTGACGATTATGCATCTTATGAGGAAGAATTTCTTAAATCTGAGGACTTATGTTTAGGTAATGAATTTAAAGCTAAGAATGAGGTTTAAAACTAAAGTTGATTTGGTCTATGTGGTGAAAATGTGGCACATAAAGAATCACTATAACTTCATAGTGACAGAATCAAATAAGAAGATATGGAATGTTGTTTATGAAGCCAGGTCAACTTGTAATTGTGAATGGCAACTTCGTGGATGCCAAAAATGCTGGGATGTCGACTTTGTGACTACCATTGCTGATGGTCCACACACATGCACAAACAGGAGCTTCAGATGGATCATCCACAACTTGACCAAACATTCGTGAGCCAATGTTTCTTGGGTCAAATAAAAAGTGCTCATGATGTTAAAATCTCAACTCTTAGACAATAAATTGAGGACACTTATGGGTATGTCATGTCAACAAGGAAAGTTTGGGGTGCTAAAAGGATAGCAATTGAAGAAGTATGGAAATTGGATGAATCATACAATGAATTGCCCAAATTAATGGCAGCTATCAAGAGAACTAACCCATAAACATGTATTGCATGGAAAGCATAATCAACCGAAAGTGATAGTGATGTGGTATTTGCTAGATTATTTTGGCCATTTGGGCCTTGCATAGAAGCCTTTAGACATTGTAAGCCCATTGTCAGTGTTGATGAGACATTTTTGTATAGCAAATATCTACATAGTTTATTGATTGCATGTTGTGTAGATGGAGCGAATCACATCATTCCACTGGCATTTGCATTGGTGGATAAGGAATCAAATGAAATATCATCACGGTTCTTGAAAAAGCTGAAAAGATGTCTTGAAGGATCGCGTAATGATGATCTTAGATTGTGTCTTATATCAGAACAACACGTGGGTATAGTAAAAGCCTTGAAGAACAAGAATGTTGGATGGCAACCCCCTTTTGCACAATGGAGGATATGCATAAGACATGTTGCTAGCAATTTCAACACAAAATACAAAAATCAACATTTGAAGAAACTAGTAACAGCAACGGGATTTCAAACATATGAAAGAAAATATGAATTCTATATGGATGAATTAAGGAAGAGACACAGAGCAGCGCCAAACTACTTTGAAAGCATACCACTTGAGCAATGGACAAGAGCGTATGATGGGAGTTTCAAGTATGGTCAAATGACAACAAACCTCAGTGAAAGTTACAACGCAGTATTAAAAGGTGCAAGATCATTGCTTGTATCAGCCTTGATTCTGAAAATTTTTTACAACTGTGTGGGTTATTTTGATAAAAGAAGAAATGAAGCTCACAAGGCTATAAGGAAAGGAAAAACTTACCCTAAATGGGTTAGAACCAAGATAGAAAGTGGAGAGGAGCAGCTACACGACATAAGGTCATTACATTTAGCAAAACAACTGGCACTTTTGAGGTTCAAACAGGGGTTTATTTTACAGAATATGGAAAAAAAGATGGTCATTATCATATGGTGAATATTCTTAATAACACATGTAGCTGTAACAAGTGACAAACATTCAAAATACCTTGTTCCCATGCCTTTGCAGCCATGACACATGTGAAAATGGATCCCATGCAAAAAATTGAAAGATGGTTTCATTGGGAGAATCAACTAGCTTGTTACACAAGCAATTTCCAGCCTTTAGGAGATTGGCGGACATGGATAGATGTGGAAGATATGCCATGTATACATCTGCACTATGAAAATGCTAGAGAAAAAGGAAGACCAAGAACAAGCAGATTCCACAATGAAATGGATTTAAAGGAGAAACCTACCAAGAATACTTGTGGAAAATGTAGAAAAAAAGGACACAATAGAAGAACTTATCCAAACAATTAGGTAAAAATTAAGAATACCAAATTCACAATTTTTTTTTAATTTTTGTTATGATATAATTATATTGTTTGATTGACTACTCTACATTAACAAATTTTTGTCAAGGAAACTAATAAGTCTTACTTTAATTTCTACAATGGATCAAGACCAGTTGACAGATCATTGTTGACCCAGCAGCATACACATAGGTCACTTGTATGGGATGGAGAGGTATAAAACTAAGCTAAATATTTGTATAATTAATCTATTCATTTTGTCAATATATTTATACTTTATTTAATTTTTGTAGGAGCATAACTCATGATATGCCACGAGGTGAGGCATCATTAAAGAATCCAGAGGAGATGAGAGTAGCATATGATCCTCGCATAGATCCTTATATTGAGCAGGCTGGATTTTCTAGTGTAGCTCTTGCCATTTATCAAGCTGGATTAGGCTTTGATTACTGCACTAGTAGAGAGATGGAGACCAGAGACACACACCTTCCATATGCCACATGGAGAGGTTGGGTTGACTTTACAGGACATTGCTGCCCAGTTTGGATTACCCATAGATGGGCGTGCAGTGACAAGGACTACTGCACACACATGGCCTAATCTATGTGAGCACTTACTAGGAGTTAGACCAGATACCAAGATGTTCAATGGTCAGAGGTTGAGGATGGCATGGTTGAAAGAGATATTATTATAGGGACTACCAGAGCAGGTTGATGAGATTGCCATCCAGAGACATGCAAGGTTATACATTCTCTTATTGATGGGTGGAATCCTACTCCTTGATACGTCATCCAGCCTCGTATATTTGATGTTCCTACCACTATTAGAGGATTTCCAGGCAGCTGTGACATACAGCTGGGGATCGGCTTACCTAGCTTTCTTAAACAAATATCGATGTAGAGCTACCTGAGCAGGTACCTATGAGATAGGAGCTGCTTGCATACTTTTGTAGATATGGGCATGGGATAGATTTCCTCATATAGCCCCCCATAGGACCCTCACGGATGTACCGGATCAGGGGCGTCCTCTTGCATTTAGATGGGATGACGTCTTTAATGTCACACAAACTTCTACGCATGTACTACATCGGTATCGTTAAGAGCTTGATCTCTAGACCCCCTCACAGGTATATCATACTTCTAAAATTTAATTTTTCAAAAGTTATGTATAATATATTTTTCATATACTAAAATGATTCTATATCTTGGTACAGATATGCTGGACACCTTACACTTTAGATATGATACAGTCTTTGCCAGATATTTATAGAGAAGGGAGTGATATCTGGCTAGCTAGAATCCCCTTAATTTGCTTTCGCGTTGTGGAGATGCACCTACCAAATAGGGTTATGAGATAGTTTGGTGGGATTCAAAGCATCCCACGAGATTGTGAGACTGATCTAGACAGTATACATAGTATGGATCTTAAGGGCAAATCTGCAGAGGACTGGGGGATAAAACATGCCAGGTTTACCATCCAGTGGGATGATAGACGACAGAGACTCATACAATTGCAGCATGATGATACACTACCATGCATGGTCTCTGTCGACTACTACGACTGGTATCATAGGATCACCTGGAGATATATCAGCCGCTCAGGAGCATTATTAGTTGGACTTGTAAGTTTCATATCTAAAAATAAATGTTCAAATATTAATATTTCATTATAACTTATTGCTATTGCATATAAATGTGCAGGCAGACACATTTTCCAAGATCCAGGGATCTACAGATATAGAAGAGATGCATGGTCTAACAGATCTGGGATCAGTAGATTACAAGGATATGGAAGAGTTAGATTATTATACCCATCATGCCCCAAGCGGTACCCTAAACGTGGCAGTCCGCTACATACAGTATTAAAACTTGAGACTGACTTCCCAAAGTCATGCGAAAGTTTTTAACACCATATATAAGGCGTTTATCACAACAATAGGAGACACTTGTGGGATGTATAGTTCGAGATAGTAAATACATCATACAAGAATCTAGATAATCATCTAATTTATTATTAAGAGAATATAATCCTTACATCATCTTAGGGGTTTTCCCCTATAATTCTTCAAATAATCATAATATCAACTTAATCTTTCTCACAGCAAAATAATACTAACACTAAAGGATATTAAAGGATATTTAACCTAAGATCTTCAAAAGATTTCCAGAAGCTTTTATAAAACATCATCCCTCTCGAGTATATGAAGTCTTCAGGCATAAAAGATATAGTCCTGTTACAACAAAGATCTATCGGAGTATAAGCATAACTAGGTTAGTGAGAATATTCTTGAATCAACGTACTTGTATAAATAATGTCAATCAAGTTATTAAACAAGCATATGAATGCATCAAGCAAGTGATCAAGCAATACATATGATCTACCGAAAATCATATGTTTGAATGGATTTACCCTTCCATTCAGGGTTAGGTGTTCCAGGCTCTTTAAAACCCATCTTTAAATCCAACTCATGTAGTTTATTTCAGGCGCCTACTCGTCCATCTCAAAATAGTTTTTTCAGGCTCCTAATCGCCCATCTTATAGATTTCTAGCTACTGCACACCCGGCTACTATACTCTTGTCCCATCGAGAATAGCAGCTCATGCAATTAAACTAACTACGTGATGTGCATGAATCAATTAATATAATTCATAGTATATGATTAGAGTAATTTAAAGGTGATCACAGAATTTGCACACTCCAACAGAATAATAGTAAAACATAAGTTAATTAACAACGATTCATGCATCGGTATGCTTAACATTCTTTCAACCAATATTATCATACATAATTCATTATCATCTTTTCCTACTTTTAATGTCTCTAGCTACAAGCACAACCAAGTACATAAAAGGTAGGAAATAAACTCACATGGCCATGAGGATCTATCTTTCTTATGGATGAGTCGATTGGCAAATCTAATAATCAAAATAATCCTCCGGGTATGAATACTCCTCCTCGGGATCACCTCAATCAAGAAGAATACCCATAATGAGTATTTCTTATTGATTCTATGGTACTTATCAAAATCTATGTCATAAGATCGTTAAAATTCGTATAGAAGGTAATTCCAACTTAAAATGGCCATAACTTGGTCATTTTAGCTCGAAATTGCATAAATAATATACTGTTTTCTACCTACTCGAAAAGGTGTATCCATTTCTAAGGTTATTTTTGTCATAGAAAGCTATTTAGGTTGTAAAATACTACGGTACAGAATAGTTACGAATTTATAGTTCGCAAAATATGGTTTTCCACTTCACTTTATTCAAAAAATCCTTAAGCAAAATATATGGATATATATATAGTTGAAAAATCCTTTGAACATATATTATACTCATATTGTATGCATGATTTTTGTAGTGTTGTCTCAATATTGATATGTTATAAACAATTTGGCTTTGGTGGTTTTAAAAGATACAACTTCTGAGAATTTCTCTTTTTTTGAATTGTTAGAAGGAAAACAAAAATATATTTGAGTTGTTATGAGTAAATGTTTTCCTATTATAATTTCATTTTCTCACTTTTCAAAAGTAAATTCATTTCAAAAATTTTGGTTCTTTAAGTTATCTACTAACTTTATTTCTAGTGATTGAAAACTAAGTTTTTCAAAATATCCTTTAAGTTTTTGATGTGGTCAAATATTCGAAGTTGTGTTAAATGTATGTTTTTCTTTTATTTTTATATCATTTCTCTTCCTTAGAAAATAGATATACCTTTAAAACTTTACTTTCTTGGCAAATTTTATTTTTCTAAGTTGGTTTTCAAAATTGTGAGTTGACTTTATCTCGGTTTGAAAAACTTATTTTATTCTTAATATTGGTTAAATAGTAGAATAATTTTCTTAGACAAATTTATAAGAAAAGCTTTCTTAATAAAGAATTGCTAACATTAGAATTTAGCAAAATTTCCTTTTAAATTTTGAAAAAAGAATAACAACATATAAAAATTAAGTTTTGAAGGCTTTCTTAGTAGGTGATTTTCAAAGTTTATAATGAACCTACTTAAGTCTTATAAAAGATATGGTTGAGTTAAAATCTTCAATGCTTAAAATTCTTTCTTTATGAAGTATTAAGTTTTCTTTCTGAAGTATTAAGTTTCGATTTATAAAAGACATGAGTTCCTTTTATTATTTTGAAGAAATCTACATACTAATTCTTCTAGAATTTATGATTAGCTTATCCTTTAAAAAGTTAAAACAAAACTTAGGTCTTTTAATTCCTTTTGTTAAGAAATTTAGTTTACTTTTCTTTATTTAAGAAAGAACCCATTTTTATTTTTATTTAAGACAATAACATTCTTAATCATGCATGAATATGTAGAAATGTAAAAGTAAAGATAATACATAATAAGATAAAAAGAATTACTTGTAAGTAAATAAACATAGTAAAATAGTCAAGCATTGGGAACCTTTGTTTCATCAAGATCCCAATCATGTATTGGGAGCCTTAGCTTCATCAAGGCAACCCGGGACTAAGAATAGACTAGTCTCAAAAGAAAAGAAAAGAAAAGAAAGAAAATTATTTTGACTTGATATGGACAAGTCTAAGACTAGAAAGAGTAGTCTTAATAAATTGCATAAAACAAGTAAATAAATAAATAAATAACAAATGAGCTTATTGTCTAAATAAATATATATACATAGTATACATACTATTATATAAGTTAGATTAGAGCAAAAAAAATAACAATAATATAATAACATAATGTAAAATATGAACATGAAACATATTGTTACTTCTTTAACTCATATGAGCCTAAGAAACATACACTAAGCTCATGCTAAGTTGTATGAGCATGATGAAGAAATTTAAGCAGGATTTTACCTAAGGTTTAATGGAAGGTTTGAAAAGAGATGAATGGGTTTTGTGTTTGTCATTTTCTTTTTGAAGTTGTAGGGAATTGGACAGAGGTTTTTGAGAGAGGTTTTGAGAGAGTATTTTGGTAGAGTTTTGTTATGTAAAATGGGTGTGTGAAAGAATGAAGGAGGAATGGGGTATTTATAGAATTTTTGGAGTGAATTATTGATGTAATAAAATAATTGAAAAAGAAAAATAAATGAGAGGGAGAGAAGGGGAGCCAGCACCGGCCATGGAAGAAAGGGAGGAGAGTGAGTTGATTTTTGTGTGTATTTTGTAAGAAAATAATTAATATGTAAGATATGATTTGATATATGATGTATTGAAAATATTAAAGTGTAAGAAAATAGGTATGCAGGTAGTAAGAAATAGGTATAAGAAAAAGTAGAGATAGTGAAATAGTAATAAATAATAGGAATAGTACTATGAATAGTAGACTAGACATATAAAATACCGATAGTAATAAAAATACATGTAAACGAGTTATATCTGTTATTTTTAGTTACCGAAAAATTCTAAAACTGATATTTTTGAAATCCTTGTTTAATTACGAGTCTTTTGGTGTTGTTGGAATATTTTTAATATTCTGAGCTCCGGGATACGCTTTTCTAGAACTGATCCCGTTTGAGTCCGAAAGACACTTGAAATTTGCGAATATAATGTTTTTATGTTACCCTATATTATTACGAACTATTTTAAGCTATTAACTTAATTTCTTTTTATGGGTTTGAGAACATGGGATTGTCGGAGTTGAAATTGTTTGATTGTCTTGACCTTTGTTGACTTGAAACTCCGGTTTGACTAGGGTTAGGGTTTAATCCAACTTTACCCTAACAATTGAGGGGTTTAACTCAGGGATCGGATAGATGGTCCTTCTCATGTTCGGGTTTTCAAATCAAATGATTATTGAACTTTCTATTTTTGTTTTTGAAGATTCTCTTATGAAATTCCGTGATAGAAATTGATCAAGGTTCGGTTTCAACTTGGATCAAACTTTAGGGTTTCGATTCGGTATTCCAAAACCATTTTCGAAAAATTCGGGGCTTACAACACCTAGATCAACAAGAGCAAAATCAAGATGCTGTACAGGGACAAGGAAGAGGGAAAGGGAGAGGAATGGGGAGAGGACGACAACAGGGATGGGGATGGGCACGAGATCATGGTCAATTGATATATGAGGATGTGGATATACCCTCCACATGTTGATTCGATTCCACATCCACTTGTAGATGATGCTCAGATGTTCCATAAATCTGCCTATAGAGCTTAGTGTAGATCCTTTTCCTCAGCCTCCTATTCATTCTGATCCTATACATCCTCTACACATAGATGCATCGACTGTTACAAAGGATCCATCTCATAGTATGACTTTAGCTGATACAGAGGGTCCATCATTTGATTTGATGATATCTCAAACACCTATTGAGACAATAGCAAAGTTGAGCACTCTTTTGGCTCCTATGAAACCAGATCGCCCAGTATCATCAGACATAGTAGAGGGAGCATCACAGGTATAATAAAACTAATGTTGATTCATTATAGTTAAATATACAATGTAATAATTTCTAATACAACTATAATCTATTTTGCAGAAGGATCTTCATCCTATAAGCATAGATGAAGATGGACCAAGCAATATATATACACAAATAGAACCAAAGGAAAGACAATTTAAGAGAATTTTTATTAGGAAAAGCAAGAAAACATAAAAAATATATAGGATTCATTTGTAAATAAAAAAGCTTGTAAATATATTCTTTTTGTTTTGTAATTTATGATTCCTTGATACTATTTCTTTATTATTATTTAGTTGGTTTACTATTGAAAATTTGACTGATGGTTGAACATAATAGTGGAGTTGATTATTGAAACAAGATGCGATTGATCAAATGTTGATCAACCAACTAGATGAATTAGGGATGGGGATGATGAAAAAAATAAATGTCTGTTGTATAAGAATGTCATATAACAGGTGAATTTTCAAGTACATGTAAAAATTGGGCAAAAAGAAGGTAGATAGTGTACTGCTGAGAAGGCAACAACCTGTATCGCATAGGCCATAGGTGAGACAGGTTTGCACTTATATCGCCATTTCGCCATGTGATACACTATAATGAGCTTGTATCTCATGGCCTATCGATGATACACTCATAAATGTTATATCTCATATACCTTATGCGATACAGCAACATTAATGTGGTAATTATTTTTCTCTAATTTTTTTTACGTAATTTTTTCTTTTAAAAGATACTAAACACGCAATTCCCTCATACCCATGTGTTAAAATATTAAATTACCATATCTGTGATATTAATATATCACATTACATACACATTATATTATTATATGATATTTATGTATATTTATTAATGTTCTCAGAAAAAAATCATGTCAATTAAATTTATATCACGGTAAGACTTACGCAAACATGGCCGAATTAATTAAAAACATATACTTACATACATACGTATATATATATATATATATAAAGTATTATGGTTAATGTCATTAAGTGATGAAATAGGATTGACATTAATGCATACCAATAGTTCATCTAATTTACTACTCATCAGAGTGGAAGTTAATTTTAATCTATTTATATTATTAAGAAAAGCAATCTTTTACTTTTTCTTTTCATTTTCTCCAAATTATCTTTTTTACTCATTTGGCCTGGATTTGCATCCACCCAAATTGACCCAGTCAACCCGGATCGATTAATCTAGACTAAAAAAAAAATTCTAAAAATTTAAATATATATTCATACTATATTATAAATTTATAAAATAAAATCATTATATTATACTTATTTAATAGCTAATTGATGGATTTGATTCAAATATAGATTTAATTGAGTAATGTCATATATATTTATCTTTCATAATTAAAATACATCTTATATTTTTACTTTTTATTGACCTTGGCTCGACCCTTAGTTAAACCCAGTTCGACCCCTTAATCCCCAGTTGAACCTAGCTCGACCCATCGACCCTTGACCATCTAGATATTCAAGGTCAAATCCCGATCCGGTTCTAATAACAATACTTCATGATACCACTTACTTGAGAGCTCAGAATAATATCAATTGGTCACAAGGCCATTGAATAATATTATTTAAGTTAATTCATCTTTGCATATAAAATTTGCTGCTTATTTATATAGCATCAATCACGTTTATTATTATTATTATTAAGAACGAAAATGAAACCTTATCATATGCTTTAATGGCTTTACTCTCGCTCGATTAACTTTAAAGGGCTATGCTTGACTTGTAATTGAGCATTAAATTATACAAGCAACAATGATCAACCTCCATTCCCAAAGATGTGTTAATAGGTCAAGTTACGAATCCACGTCCCATGTAGAAGAGTGATATCTTGCTTTTTTGAACAAGTACTACTCAATACTTAAACAATTTCTTTCTAGAAAATACCCCGTCGAGGTCGATTACTCACGCCATAAGGGACATACTAAATAGTAACATTATTTAATCATTTTGCCATATTGGCAAAAACGATAAAGGGAACTATTTTACAATACTATTCTTTTTTTTTTTCCCCTAAAAAGCCCATATCGTTTGGAAGGAAAGATTTATTCACCCACTTATTTTATTTGATTGTCTTGGCACATCCATCGTATTTAACCATATGCCATGGTGTTTATATTTTTCTTCATACAATGTATTTTTTAAGGTTTTACATTAATAAATCTTACATGTGTTTATGGATAATGGTTTATCCATATTAGTATTTACAAATCTCATCTTAATCATTGTTAAAGTGACTTGAAATATTATTACGGTCCCATTGTGCATGCTTGCAAGCAATAAATGCAATTCAAGCAAGAGGGTCCATCACAATATATCTTATACATACTTAACAAATAACATGTCTTCAAAAAAGAAAAAAAACTAATTTAATGGATCAACATTATCAATATCTTTGCAGTCTACTCAAACACAATTATCTAGCATGTACTATATAAACATGTCGCGGTATAGGTTTAATGAGAGGGTATGAAATAATTATATGTATTCATACGTATTGTTAAATGATTTTTTTTTTTTAGCAACTATAATGCTTCTTATAAAATTATATTTTGTGCTTATATGCTAGGTTCCTTTATGTAACCAATTGCTACTTAATTATACATCACAATTGACAAGCATTGGATCCAATCCTTTAAAAATATAGAACAAATATAGATGTAAAGAAGATAAAAATAAATATAAATAAATAAATGGACAATCCAAATACACTCATATGGTCAATTATATGAACTTTTTTCATATATTTTCTTCATTGTGGATTTATAGGAAGCATTTCGAGACTTAAACTATCACCTTTTGCTATATAAGTGCCAACTGATTCATAATTAGGTAATGTAAAACGTTCAAGAATCATCAATATATGTCTCTTATAAAAAATTATCATTTCTAAATGACATATCAAGTAACATTATCGACATATTGATTTGGGTCATGAATAGATCTGTTAAGCTTTCAAATTGTGTCTTTGGCAATAATGTATGAAATTTTCTACCGTTGTTCCTCAAAAAGTTTGCTCATCTAACTGTAGCCATAGAAAAGTATTGTCTTAATATCCAATAAGGGAAGTTTTAACTCCAATTTTAGCTATGGCCAAAATAAGGAAATTAGATATAAACCTCACTGAATCCCTATCAATAATGTTGACTTCACCTTCGTTGCTTAGTTGCCGCCTCCCTAACTCATTTATAAAATCGAATAATGATATACATATCAATGCATTAATGCCAATCTTACCCGATTACTATTTCCCTCTTGGTTAACAAAATACTTGTTATTAAATATCCGAAACAAATTAGTATCATTCCTTAGCTCTTCTTGTGGTTTGGTTTTGGCAACAATCTCGTACTAAATGCCAACATTAGCCAAATTCCAATGAATCCTTATTTTTGTGTTCATAACCATTTCGTAAATTGAATTCCATTCAACCATAATTTTTGCTCGTTCATAGCATTTCCTAAATTGAATCCTAGTTAATTCATTCATTTCTTGATTTAAAAAAAAACTATTAAACCGTAATTCGTGAGCTGGGTCATGTTTGTGTTTATCAAGAACTTTGGTGTAGTATGAGTGTATTTTTCTTATATGTAAATGATTATGGACAAACAAAATTTTATATATGTAGAGGGGCATTTCAGTCTTTGGGCTTTTGGCCCAATCTAATACCTTAGATCTATTTTTAAGGCTAGTAATGGGGCTTAAAAGAATAGGTTAGGAAAGGAATACTTTTAGGGAGATTTTGTTTGTTTGGCTTGAAACATAAATTGTTAAACCGATTTATTCCACTCTCAACGTGATAAAATTTTCTTACAAGCAAAAATTAGATTAAAAAAAATATGTTGCTTTGTTTGACTAAAATAAGACTTATATGAACTAAAATAAGCCTTTAGCCATTTTAAATTAAAGATGAACTATTTTAAAAGGATTTTGAGGGTTATTTTATATCATAAACGTCACTATTCTTTTTCTGACTCACATAAAAAACTTATGCCCATGTAAAGAAAAGAAGATATGAATGTTAGTCGTTAGATCTATAAGAGAGATCCAATAGTCGCAAACAACACTTGATCTTAAAAATTCATCCAAATGTCATCTAATGACTAGAATTAGCCTCTAGTATCTATAAATAAGACACTCATCTCCCCATTTGGGGACATTTTGTGTATTAATAAGATTAAGAGAACATGGAAACTTTGCCTAAATATCCTTTAGAAAGATCAAAACATCTATTCAGCAAAGAACAAGTAAAACACGATCGAATTTACTTAATTTGGTCTTCTATCACACTTGTAGGTTTGAGAAATGAAGTTTTTGTGTTCCTCTCTCACACCTTTCTCTATGATATATGTACACGTGTCATCATCTCAAACTCCTCTCAGATCGATTGACATGCCCATTTCACATGATGGACTTCCTATAGTAATCCCATCATACAATATATATATATATATATATATATAATAAAATGAACTGGTAAAAAGTAAATGAATAAATAAATAGTGTAGGATATATTTTCCTCCCAATGTACAAAAACAACATAAAAAAAAAAAAAAAAAAAAACCTAATTCACCATCAAATCCCATCATGAAATTATATTGCCAAAACGGAACTTAAGTTACAAAATCTAGTAACATTCTTTATTATTTTATTCAAAAACTCAACAGTAATCAGCTTGAAAAGAATCAACAATAACATTACTCATGTAGTCAGAAGGCACAACAAGCTGTTTAAGGACACAATGTTTTTAGTCGAATCGAAATCTACATTAACTTGCCTCATTTGGCGCATCACAAGTACAAAATACCCATCTCCTCTCATAATAGCAAAACAATCCTCCCCAGGCCTAATCATTACCCATGTATTTTCTTGACTAATATCAAAATCCAACCCTTCGAAGTTGAAAGTTATTTTGGGAACTTGATCAATAGCTTTATAGAACAATTCAAAACCTTATTGTTACCCTTTAATTGGAAACTTTTGTCTTCGCTGCATGATTTTTTCAATTTCATCCACCACCATGTCGAAACCGACATCATCAATCTCTGAAAATGAGGTTCCGCTGTCGATGATGAAACTTGATCCAAAGTCAATACCGGCTGAGGAAACCCGCCTTGGAATGTTCAATCGCTTCCTGTAACATAAACATCAAAATATCGACCATATCATATGTATGTGTTAGACAAAACAGACAAAGAGAAGCCACCAATGACTGGTTCTATTCAACGAAAGGGAGGTGGAAAAACTTACGTGTAAGTAAGGGCTAAATAACCAATAAAAAATGTATCTGAAAATAGATACAACCGGATTGGTACCTAACTTTATAAATTCAAAAATAATAAAAAGTAATAGAGATGAGCAATTTATTAATCGTATTTTCACGAGTCATTATAGTTGAGTATGGATCTACATTATTAACCGATAAACAAAAAAGAAAAGAAAAAAATCAAATAACTGTAATTTTTCAGAATATAGTTTTCTTATTGAATAAAAGAAATTAAGAATAATGTTGTGGTTCACACTTTTAACTTTATATCGTTTTCTAGTTATAAATCTGAAGTTTTAAATTATTGATTAGTACACATGATTAAAAATTTAATTACTACCGTTTTTACCTTGTCTCTTTTGCTTTGTATTGATGGTGTCAATTTTTTTGTCATACGGCAATATGATTTAACATCAGCATATAATACAAAAAAAAAAAAAACATTATAAGTGTTGTACTATGATTGGCTATATGTGATGATAAAGATAAAAACAATCGATTTTTTTTTTTAAACAAAAGAGTTATAAACGATAGCAATTAAAACTTATGTGCATAATTGTGAAAAATAATAAAACTGAGGTAGAAACCACAATATTAACCCAAAGGAATTATCTTGATGCAAAAAATATTTGCCTAGACATGTTCCATACCATCAATGCTAATGTCATGTACTTGAAGATGGTAAAACTCTCAGGACATCGATAAGCGTTGTCGTTGGCTCTTCAAAATAATGCAGCGCAAAAACATAAAGGATAAAAATTAGATCACCGAATGATTTCTAGAAAACACTCAATTACAAAAATATATAATTTTCAAAAGAAAATTCTTCTCAATAGGGTTTCGAAAGTATATAATAATGTTCTGAATAGGAAAACAAGCATAAAGACTATTTGTATTATTACATGAGAAAACCCAAAAGACAAACAATAAATACAAATAAATCGTATAAAGCAGCCTATAATTAATGCTGACAGTTTTAAAACTCTAAAGATGAAACCATCAGAATTGTAGGTGGGTTTCGACACTGGTAGCGTTTCTTCCAAGACCGACGATATTTGGGCAGCCTAGTACACTTTCTTCTCTTCTTCTTAGGTGATTCCCTTTTGTTCCAATACATATTTGCCGTGTTGTCCGCATCACAAACACCGCCGACGGAGCAAAATATACCGAGCTTTTGTAGATTGTTTTGGGGGGAGTCCTTGACGCGCACTGAAAATCTATCAAGCTCAAGCTGTCCGATCAACAATGATTTATCTCTATTTAAAGCCATCACTCCGACAGGTTGCCCAGCTCTTCCTAGTCCAACATTTGAAGTCCCACATCCGATGATCATGACTGGCGGCAAAACAGTATCCTTACCACTATTGTCAAAAAAATGTAATTGTTTCCGTTGCAACCACTCCACTAGATGATGCTTGGTCTTCATACCCAATAGTATACCTGTAAATTAGGAAGCACGGATAAAATGTCTCTTAGAAAAAATTAATGTCCTATAATGACAAGATAAATTTTCCTCTCATCTTAACAATCATTAATATAATAAACTAAATATAAAATAATAAAAATATCCGGATTTAATGTGGAAATCTCAATTGGAAAAAAACCAAAAGACCACAGTGTAAAATCTTTCACTATCAACAAATAATAAAATTATAATATTTTTCTTCTCTAGTTATACTAGTGGATAACTAATTCATCATAACAATGGTGGATATCGATAAATTACAAAACTTCTTAATTCGTGAAAACTCAAATACGCCTATTCGATATGGACAATTGAGAATAATTAATAATAAACGAAAATAATCACCTTGTAGTACTCCATGCCACGAATTCGACGGAAGAAGTTTCATTACAATCGGGATTTAATAAGCTATCCGAATGTGGATCCAAAGTTGCTATTTTGAAAATTAATTTTTCCCTTCCGTAGTTCGTATACGAAAAATAAATGAATATATTTTTTCTCCTTCTCCGTGTCAGACGCTCGAAGTTGGATTTCTTCCTGCTGCCTTTAGTCCGTAACTGCGCGCCAAACAATTCAATTCCGTAGCCGCAATCCGTCATTGTCGTAATCACTAGAGGTTATATTCCTTCTTCTCAATTAAATCAATTCCTTAGCCGTCGGTTCTCCCGTCCATCTCGTCCACGGCCGCTTCTTTTTACCGACTTATATATTTTTGTCTTTTTTTCCTCTAAATATATATAATATATTTAGGGTTTCTTTATTATTTATTAGGAACTCATATGGGTTGGATCTAAAACCCAACAAAGTCTTAGAGTAGTTACATATCATTTCTATTCTCCTGGAGCATGGTTATATAAAACTATTCAAATACCATAATTATAGTCAATTATCCGAGGTCTAGTGGAACTTTTCTAATATCTTAAATAAGGGTTCCATGTTCGATTTCGATATTCTCCTTCCCATTGTAATAGCAAAAAATAAAAATAAAAATGAAAAACTATAGTTTCAATTATATAGGTATTTATAGCCATTAAATAATACCATGATAAGTACATGGATGCTTTTTTTGTTTTAATGTGTGCACTATTTTTTCAAACAATTTACATTTAACTCATTATAGGTAAAATTGGGAAAAGGAAAATAATATTGACTTTTAAAAAATAATTATAAAAATGTCATTAAGATAAAAATAATCCCCAAAATAAGCAAGTTAACCTCGTCTCTTGAAGAGACAAGGTCATTAGTGGCCGATCTCGTCTCTTCAAGAGAAGAGGTTAGTGTATTTGCACCGATCTCGTCTCTTGAAGAGAAGAGATTGATCACTTATGACCTCGTCTCTTCAAGAGACGAGATCAAGTTGTCTATTTCTGGATTTATTTTTTTAACTAGTATATTTGTGTAATTTTTTTTTTAAAAAATATGTATTTTTTTCCTTAATCCGGTAAAATCTCTATTATGTATTAAATAAATTACAAGCACCTCTGAAACCATCTGAACTTCGAAAACACGCCTAAAGTTCTAAAACATAACACTTAGAGCCCGCTATATTTTTTGAAACCGGAAATTTTTTCATCTAAAGTTAATAACAAATCAAGTGACGAAAAATTGATATATTAGGGAATGGTGATGAAATCATTTTCCTTTTTTGGCCATCGGTGAATCATTTTCTGACTTGACCAACATTGACCTACGAATAATGGTGCAAACGAGTCGAGTTGGATTTTGGAAGACTAAACTCATTTAATAAATTAAAGGGCTTGAGTTGATCTAGACTTTAATGAAATTGAAATACATAGGCTCAAGCACGAACTATAAAGGATTCGAGAGTGTGAGCTTGGCTCGTTTACATATATAATTATATTAATATATTAAAAGAGTCCTTCACAAGCTTGTTCCTAAGCTAGTTTTTGAGCCTAAAGAAAAGCTCGAAATTGGTTTGTTTAGCTAAATGAGCCTGACCTCAAGCTCCAGCTGGCCTCATTTAACTAAACGAGTCAAATCGAGTTTGAATAGCTTTGCTCATTTGCAGCCCAATCAAATATGGATTATACTAAGAAAATTATCAATTCAAGTGAGGAATTGGCTTTAAAAATAATTAGATGTATATATTATGTAAAAGACTGATTTTCTTAGATGAAAAGTTCTCTGGTCAAAAAAGTTTTAACAAGATATAAGTGTTAATTCTAAAATTTCGAGATCCTCCTACAACTTTAATAGTTTCCAAGGGACATCAACATAATTTAATCTCTATTATATTTTGTAAAACATTTAGGAATGCAAAGGTAGCATGGTTATACGCACTTGCAAGTGTCTACTCCGGGTTTCGCACAAACCAAGATTAACCAAAACCTTGTCACCATTGAGAGAGTTACAGAGAACTCGTTTGTTCACGGAAGAAAGAGTTGGATCGAATATTGGGGTGGATTGGTGGAAACATTTCTCACACGGCTTACCTTGTTTCCAATGAGGCCACTTCCTGTGTCGGGTATGGCATACATTTTCCTAGCTGATGTACCTAGAGTATTTTATGACATAATGATAGTTGAATGGATAGATTTTTCATGCAAAGAGCGAGGAATTCAAATATAAGTTTGAGTTTATGGTAGTTTTGATTTATGATATTGTTGTTGCTGTTGCTGCTGTTGTTGTCGATGGTACAATCTTCGTGCTTTTGCTCTCAACGTCGTCTCCTCTAGGAGATCCAACTTTGTCATGTTAGGGTTATAAAATGGAGAGTCAGGAGAACTTCGATGAATAAGAGGTAACTCCAGTCTATCTTTAGGGACCAATGAACGAGCCCAAATATTAGAGAACAATATTGAAATCACGATTAAAATTGCAAGTGGTGGTCTAGATGCCACCGGCCACTTTATCGGTTTGACGGATGACACCTATTTTTTCATCAATGGCACTGTGCAGTCAAATTTATGAAAATATAAGAAAAACAATAAGACTTATTAACCCATTACCTTAAGGTTTTTGGTCATATATAGTATCAAAAGCCAATTTGTGTAATCTTTCACAAATCCCATTAGATTTCTCCCCATTTAAGATATACTCCAGACCCTAACAATAATTATTGGGTTATAGATCTAACTCATATGAGTCTATAACTAAGGAGATTTTAAATATATGTTATATGTTTAGAAGACATCAAAGGATATCCTAAGTATATGATATATTCTTGAAAGAGGAATTAAGAATAAGAAGTTTTTTGCAAATCAAAGGAGATTCTAATGAAGTATGCTGGCCTCTGGAGAAGTGCACTGTCGGCTTACATGCAAATATTTTCCAGCATTGAAATTGAAGAAAATTTTGCCAAGAGCTACAGAATGTCAAGGCCGACTGCAACGCCATCGGCCTTGGAAGTCTATGCCACTGATGTAGGGCAGGTAAGCCATCGACGCTAGGTCGGTATGGGATCGTCGAAGTTCAACAATTGTGTTGAACGCTGCCAACCTTTAATTATGTTGCACCAGCCTATGTTGCAGCATATTTCCTTTTGTTGTTTTGGTATAAATTCTTTTTATTTGTCCTAAGATTTGTCATGGAATGAGTGTGTGCCTCCTCTCAAGCCTAGAAGGACTATTCTAGAGAGAAATAGAGAAAAGTGAAGGAAATCCTAGAGAGAAAAACTCTAGAGAAGAAGAAAACTTATTCTTGTTTTGTAATCCCCCTGTTAAGGTGTGTTGTGCAATCCACTAGACAATCTAGTGAGAAAACTTATAATCCATTATTTTAATAGTAGAAGATTTAGAGTGTGTTGGTCCCATGGTTTTTCCCACATTGGGTTTTTCATGTTATATCCTAATGTTTTTTGTCTATATGTAATTGTTTATTTGCTTGTTATCGCATTGGCAAGAGGAGATCTAATCTCTAATCATAGGTTGATTAATATTGTTTAATTAATCAGGTTTTTTGTTACTATCGTCATTAAGAATCAGGGCATTTCCTCCTAACAAGTGGTATCAGATCACATGATTAAAAAAAAAGGTTTGTTGCAACACGGATATGACAAAATCACGAGGTACGATGATTAAACTGATTTCAACAAATTACTCTATAGAGAAATCTATGATGGAAGATCTGTTGTATTGCAAAGATATATATTTGCTTTTAGACGGTGATGCTACGAAGCCACAAGACAAGTCTGATACTGATTGAACAATCATGCATAGGAAAACTATCGGCTATATCCGACAATGGGTGGATCATAGTTTTATCACCATGTTGCCCAGGGGACGAGAGCGGATGTTCTATGGAGGAAGTTGAAATCCATGTATGAGAGGCAAGCAACCTTGAATAAAACCTCATTGATTAGGAGAGTTGTAAATCTGAAATATAGGATAGATTTAACATGGCAAAGCACTTAAATGATTTTCAAGAGCTAGTGAATCAGTTGTTTGCCATGATGCCAGTGCTTGATGATGAGATCTAGGCACTACTGTTGTTGAGTTCCTTGCCTCATAGTTGGGAAACACTAGTTGTGTTTATTAGTAACTCTGCCCTAGAAGGAAAGCTCACTATAACAATGGTAAAGGATAGCTTGATGAATGAAGAGGCTAGGAGTAGGGATCTTGATGTGGGACCTGATTCTAGGGCACTTGTTACTGGAAAACTAAGAAGGAATGGAGGAAGCAAGTACAAAAAAGATCATCTTATGAGGATAATGAATCAGAGAAATCCTGAGGAAGGTCCAGTTAAGAGGAAGGAACAACCTCGGATTGCTACTATTATGACAAGTCGGGTCACATGAAGAGAGAATGCAGACTGTGGAAGAGAGAGAAGGTAAAAGTGATGAAAAGGATGAAGACATTATAGCTACATCAACAATACATGATGATGAGATCGTCTTTGCCTAGGATGAGAAGTGTGTTAGCCTTACAAGTTATCATGATAACTAGGTTGTTGATTCGGTGCCTCCTTCCATGTGACATCACATGGTGAGTTCTTCTCAATCTACACTGTTAGTAATTTTGGTAATGTCAAGATGGGAAATGATGGTAAATCCAACATTATAGGTATTGGAAATGTTATTTTAAAAACTAACACAGGTTATAGGCTCATACTCAAAGATGTCAGACATATTCTAGATATCTGCCTTAACCTTATTTCTGTTAGAAAGCTTGATGCTGAAGGCTATAGTAGCCACTTTGGTGAAGGAAGATGGAAGCTCACCAAAGGTTCTCTCATTATGGCAAAAGGAAAGAAGAAGAATACCCTATACTTAATATTAACAAAGCTAAGTAAAAGAGATGTGAATCATGCACTCTCACATGAAGGTTCTAATGATGACAAAAATGGGGCAGATTTAGTTAAAGATTCTCAAGAGCCTCATCAACAGTTCAACATGAGAAGATCTGCAAAAGATGGAAAACTATCAGTTAGATTTAGTCCAGATGAGTATGTGATACTCACTGATGGAGGAGAGTCAGATAGTGGAAATGAGAAGAAGAAAGGAAAGGTTAGAGCCATGCAAGATGGATTGAAATCCTTGCATGAGAATCGAAAAATTGACTTGGTGAAACTGCCTAAAGGCAAAAGACCTCTGAAGAGTAGATGGGTGAATGCTGATGATAAGAACTCACAATCAAGGAACAAGACAAAAGTTGGTTGTAAAAGGTTTCAGTCTAACAAAAGGTGCTATAGGAAGATAGTAGGAATGGTCATACCCCCCCATGAGTTGGATGGAGAGATTGTTGGGTTATAGATCCAACTTATTTGGGTCTATAACCAAGAATACTCTAAGTATATGACATATACTTGGAAGAGGACTTGATAATAAAAAGTTATTTGCAAATCAAAGGAGATTCTGATGAAGTACACTGGCTTTTGGAGAAGTGCATCATCTGCTTACTTGCAAATATTTGCCAACGTTGAAAATGAAGAAAATTTTGCTGAGAGTCGCAAAATGTCAAGGTCAGCTTCAATGCCGCTAGTGTAGAGTAGGTAAGCCGTCGGTGTGGGAACGCTAAAGTTCAACACCTGTGTTGAACTCCGTCAGCCTTTAATTATCTTGCACCAACCTATGTTGCAGCGTGTTTCTCTTTGTTGCTTTGGTCTAAATTCTTCTTATTTATCCTAGGGTTTGTAATGGAATGAGTGTGTACCTCTTCTCAAGCCTAGAAGGAGTATTCTATAGAGAAATAGAGAGAAAAAAGAGGGAAATCCTGAGAAAGAAACTCTAGAAGAAGAAAAATTGTTCCAGTTTTGTCGTTCGCATATTAAGGTGATGTTGTGAGATCCACTAGACAGATCTAATGAGAAACTTGTAGTCCCATAATTTTAATAGTAGAAGATTTAGAGCACTGCTGGTCCCGTAGTTTTTCCTGCATTGGGTTTTCCACGTTATATCCTGGTGTTTTTTTTTTTTTTTATAAGTAATTGTTTATTTGCTTATTATTGCATTGGCAAGAGGAAATCTAACCTCTAATATTGTTTGATTAATCAGGTTTTTTGTTTATTATCATGATGAGGAATTAAAGCATTTTCTCCTAATAATATAAGTTTGTATGATTTTAACATTGTACGTATTTTAGTATTCTAATCATGGTTGGGTATTTATCTAACTTGTTATATAATCGACAGGATAACCCTATTGGAATGTATGATGAAACCATAGAATTTTTTCTTAATTATATATGTATATATGTATAACTTATTTTATAATGGCACATTACTTAATGTGATACTTAAATTTATATAGTCAAATACTTTATATATAATATATGATAATTAGCTTACATATATGAAATATACTTAAATTGCATGATGGATAATTGTAAATTAAAATTTACATATATTTAGCTAATAAAGAGAAGAGAAGAGAATTTATCTAATAGATGACGTAATGCATGGTTGTGAGGAGAATTTTTATGTTCCTGTCATGTTTTTTAAAGGAACTAGTTTGGTCACTTATTTGATGGTAAAATTCATATTTAACTATCATTGCACTATTGAAATTCTTTTATAGGATAAAATGTGCGACTCCCTTAAAAACTTTAGAAATTACACGAACTACATAGTTTTTCCAATCAACACTTACAACCCTTAAAAACAAGTAAATTGTACGAACTTCTCCTAAAAACTTTAAAAATTGCATGGATCCTCAATTTTTCCAAAAGCCAATACTTATATCGCTTGCAAAACTGACGTGGTGAATAAGATGTAAACTTTGCTTATTTGATACTGACATGTCATTCATACATACTATGTTTAATTAAAGAATGTTTTCAAAAAATTAAAATTTTTATTATAATTTTTATAGAATTATTTTTTAGGAAAAAAAAATTAATTGTAGTTTTTCTTCTTCTAGAATTGCACTTTAGCATGAACTAAATATATTTAAAAAGTTTTTTATATATTAAAGCTCACCTCATGAGAATTTTTTTTTTTTAATCAAAAAAGAGTTATATTATAATTGCACTTTACATGTTAGGTTCAAAGGGCAAGAAAGAAGTAAAAGAAGTTTACAATTTAAATATTTTTTAAAAATTTTTAATTTAACATATTATATGCAATGACATGTTAGCAGCAAATTAATAAAATTTATATATTATCATCATGTCAGTTTTTAGAGGTGTAAGTGTTGACTTTTGAAAAATTTTTGGATATGCCGATTTCGATGGTGAATGATTGGAAGAGATTTAGAAGAGAGAGATGGCCAGCCACGAGGCTAACCTTCTATACTAGGATTTATGAAAGACCTTCAAGAGAGAAAGAGAGAGAATTCTACAAATAAATGTTGAATGCTTAAAAAATAAAAAAGCTAAAACGTGGAATAATTTCCTATTCTTGCAATAACTAGGTATTCACAAATGACACTCATCACAAGTACTAAATTACATGATAATTAAAAAATTAAGGATTGATTCAAAGGTTAGGATCAATACTCATTTAAAGACCTCAATTTGTTTACTAGAATCTCAATATGGAGATTCTTAACCTAGGTCCTTATACACAGTAATGTTGTGGGACATAAGGTTCCCTCCTATAAGAGTGTCCATTTGATGTTCAATCATCCTTCATATTCTCATTTAACTTTTGTCTTGGATGACAAGTTAGTAACCTGATATTGTCTTTATTAGGTTATTCTAAACCCATTATTTGTATTAAGAGTATCCGTTTGGTGTTACCACAGTCACCTATGTGTATGGGAAGACTCTACTCATCTAACTAATTTTAGCCTACCATAAACTTCTTAGGAAAGTGTGACATCATCTCCTAACCAAATCTCATGAAGGTCAAACCCACTTCATGGTAAATCTATTATTAGAAAAAAAAAAAATACTACAAATGCCACTTCTGACATTTACACGGTCAAGTTAAACACCCATTAAGCTATAAACACTAAAAGCATGCATTCTCCTCTACTTGAATTCAAGATGCCTCATCATGAGGCTAACTATTGCCATTACGCAACTTTTCAAGGTCATAAACCATGTTCCACTTATCATTAGTTCCACCCAAAATCATCATTGGCATGATTTTGAGATTCCATAAGCTTTTTTTTTGTCCTTATGCTTTTCCACCATTCCCTAAGATAGCTTGCTTTATTGAGTTGCCTAACAACGAAGTTGCCCATGGAAGTATGCTTACAAAGATTTGAAAAATGATTTTTGTTAGAATCCAATTTATATGACATAGCGACCTAAAGATGTTGTCCTGTAGACCACTTCTCCTCTTAAACTTAACTGACATGTCACAATTGCAAACAAGAACTCCTTACATTAATTAAATTGGTAGCACTTAAGCAACTCAATGGAGTTAAAATTATGGGCTTTTTACCACTTGTCACAAGGCAATAGGTTTCCCCTCCTATAGTGTAATGTAGCACTCAAACCATCTTTAAATACCCATTTTTACATATAAAGTAGATGACTAGCCAACATTCTTGCCCTATCTCACATATGTGCTCCAAGGTCATCTTTCTTAGTAAGAGCACTCTTTTCGTGTTGCCATAATCCCCTTACATGTTTTGGAACGATCAACTTATTCAATTGGTTTTGATCTACCATGACCTCATTAAGAGAGCAAGATCAGCTCTCAAGCATTAGGTTCATGGGGAATCAAACCCTACATTCAAACTAAATTTACTTTTAAAATAAACCACCCTATTGATACCACTCGAAATAAAGATGACCTTGATAGTAAATTATCTTACAAATAGAGCCTGTTCTAATTTTTTCCAATGTTATACATACATACATACATACATATGTATGTATGTATGTATGTATGTATGTATGTATGTATTCTATATAATATTAACGGCTAAGAGGACCTTTTGTGTCTTTAGTAGTTTTCTATCTATAAAATTCTTTCAAATACTATAGATAAATTATGATAATAATATAATTAATTTATTGGATATTATTTTGATGAATAAACAATTTTTATAAGAATGGCAATTGTTCTTTTTTTTTTTTTTTCTTTACTTATTGTGCCAATAAATTTTCCCATTGCATTGGACAATAGCATCAATTTCCTTCAATAATTAAAATTGTAAATTATTAATTTATGATGCCATCACATTTGAAAAGAACACGAATTCACATCAATAACTCAAATTTTAAATCATAAATCATTGGTTTGTGGAGGTATCATATTTGCCATTAGTAATACATTTTATTTTTCATTGCATCAATTTTTATTAAAAATAAATTAATTTGTAAATCAATTTTTATATGGTATTAAAATTTCAATAAAAATGTATGCCATGGAATACATTAAGCGTCTTTATTGTAAATTATGCTGATCACTACTTTTTGCGGTAAACATTTCAACTACTATCATGTAATGCTACTAATATTATAATACTTATAGATTGTGGGTATATAAAATTATAGGAGAAAGTAAACATAAAAAATACATAAACAAAGGAAAATATGTAGAAAAATAGACCCTATATAGCGAAAGTTCTAAAAGATAAAGAGGTAGGAGACTCTTGCTTTTCCATGGTCTCTTATATCGTCCCGCTTTATAGAATTTGCAAACTTACATTAGGTAGTAAACGGTGCACATCATGCCATGATTAATTTATAAATAAGGGAAATATATAGTTAATGGTCTAATCCTACCTATTAAAATGGCCCAAACCATTGTAATGACTCATATATATATATATATATATATTAATTGGAACCGTGTAAGATTTGGGAAATGTGGCCTTCAAAGCCGAGGTTGCGAAAGGGGGGAAAAAAAAGGAAGAGAGCAACCAAGGTTGAGAAACATCAACCAAGGCTTGATTATCCTAAATAAATATTTGTAAGCAAGGCATCCCCAAATGACTTTGGTGACCATAGTAACATTACTCCTACCACCCTCACAAAAACCTATCAACAATTAAAAGTTGATATGTAATAGGTTATTAAAAAGAAAAAAAAAAAAAAAGCGTTGAGTGGGGATTGTCACATTTGCTAAGTTAACTTTACTAATTTACTAATTTGTGTAATTAAATTTCCAAAATTTAACTGTGTCAATTTATTACTTATAAATATTTGGACTTTAGTTATAGTACTTATATGAGATAATTAATTATAAAAATGGCTAAACTTAAAATAGCTCATGTTAAATTTGGTTAATTGCAAAAATGGACAAAGTATAGGTTCCAAATTGATTCTTTTAAACTTTAGGTAGTTAATTATAAGTGCAAAGTATAGTTACTAACCTCTTATTCACCTTGTCTCATGGAATAGAGGGACTCAAGAATTTAATAAATTCATAATGGCTATTACATATCTATTATAGTATTCACTTAGTATAAAGAACTAAAACAATTGATTATTTGAATAAATATAAAATATCTATAATGTTTCTTATTTTTATTATAGATAAATCATAATTTTATAGGTTATATTTTCAAGATAAAAATATTATGATAAAAGGGGCAAATTACATAAGAATGTCTAACGTTGAGGGTTGAATTTAAATTTGGTATCAAGGTTTTAAGTGATTAATTTTAATCAATGTTATACAAAGTGGTGCAAATAAGGTATTAACATTTTATGTGATTAAAAAAATAGACCAATGTTTTATAAAGTAATGTAAATAAGGGATCCATTCTTGCATTTATTTGTTATCTACTTTGAATGTTGATACATTTTCTTAATCACTTAAATCATTAAAGATTTATTTGCACCACTTTATATAATGTTGATTCTTTTTTTTTTTAAATTTCCATACCATAATGGTATGAATTTTTTAAAAACATCTCAAAACAAACTCGGTGGAAAAAATAATACATATGTATATTAGTCAAGGCACTGTCAAAGACAACACCTTCAAATTTGTACAGAAGGCGCTATGCAAGAGTGTTTCTTATTTACAGTGAAAGTGCTCTCCAAGATAGTGCCTTTAGTGTAAATAATGAAGGCACTATCTTCACTGCTACACTTACAAGTAGTAGTAGTAGTAATAATAATAATAATAATAATAATAATAATATAATAATAAACTTTGAAAAACCACCATGAAATACACAATTCAATTATCATCACCCTAAATAATCAAATCTACAAATCTCCAACATCCATTTTCACCACTCCTTCCTACATCAACTCTCCAACACAATTCAGCTTGGCCCTAAACTCATCATTTGTAAAACATTGAAAATTGTAACATGCTTAAACTAAATATCATCAACAAATTAAAACAAAGTTCAAACCAATAGTACATGTTTCTAGCCAATTAAACTACTAATAGTGGAACAAAATTACAAAAGATGATCTGTCTTTGCCTCCTACCACTCCTATGAAGACCTCGATTAATCCTTGACACAATGGATCATTGACTGTGCTGTGTAGGTGATAGCCCTTCATCCACTGGAGCACTAAAATTGAGTAGGGCAAGTGGGTTGGACTATGTGGGCCGCCTAAATTGTGAGAGTTATGTCAATCTCTTACCCATGTCATGGACTGCTACACACCTCTTTGGTGGTGCCAATGGAGTTGTCCCAAAAGATGTTCCACACTTACCGTATGAAGTGTAATAAGATCTAAACCCCGATGCTAATGGATATGACACTAAAGAAGTACTATGCTGGCCATGAAATGTAGATGGAGCCTACTTGAGAGATTGGTATTGCTTCTACTCCTCCTTCCCATCACCTCCTTCATCATCATCCTCACCTTCATCTTCCTCCTGTATGTCCTGTTAGGTCTTAGGGTATAGATAATCAATGACTCCATGTTCATCTACTCTATCAATTGCCTCATCTACAATGAAGTGATCTAGAAGGTTAGGAGATAACCGTATATGCTACAAAACCATAGGAAACACATGAGATTAGTGTACCAATAACCATAATTCGTATGAGCGGAATTTTGCAATCATAACTTACAAAGTGATTGAACATAGCTCCAATGTGGCTAATGTATCACTTGATACTTACCTGAACCATTGAGCATAGTTTGGGTTAGAGTCGATTGGAGGCTCGATAGGAACCAGTAGATCCCACCTCTCATTCCATATCCTATGATATATATCATGATACACCACCCATGAGCTGGAGTATATAAGCACACATATACCCTACATTTTGTACCTCTATAACATACTTTAGCAAATGAGTAAAATTATTACATAGCCAAGTAAGACTCAAATAGCCTCCACGCATCATACCACCCTAAGGGCAGCTCCCTAACAACCTAAGACATAATGTTTTCCACCCAGTGGAGGTGGTACCTACAACTAGCAGGTCGTCTATGGATAGTCCAAGATGCACCTCCACATGTATAAGGTGATAGTCATCTCCCTATGTGGAATGTGGGATGTTTGAGTCTCTAGTCTCCATTGCTCAACTAGTGCTATAATGAGGTGTTAGGCAAGCTGAATGTACAAGAGTTATGCTAATCCTATGAAGCTAGCCTACTCAAGATAAGGCATAATGTGGTTATCAATTGGCCTTTCTACCTATAAATGCCTCGAAGTCAGTTCCCCATGTCTAACAACCAGGGCAGTAGCTGAGGCTTAAAAAAAAATTAAAACGATTAAGTAAGGTACTGAGATTATGCTTTGGGAGTTTTCGTAGCTGTTAAAATAAATGGCGAATAGGCTATTACATGCATGCAATAGCTACAAGGTCGGTTTCTAAACTGATTTTAATTTCACTTAACCAATCATTATCCCTTTTTGCCAATTATGCTCAATTCATGCAATTATAACAACAATAATAAAAAGATAAGGAAAGGAGAAAATCATACCAGATTTAACATGAAGTTCGGCCCGCTTCCTAGTCTCCATGGTCCCAAGATTACCTTATTCAAGGAGGACTTCACATATCACATTCAACAAATAATGCCTCAACAAGAGGACTTCACAAATGTCTCACAAAAAGGACTTCATATGAGTGCCTCAATGCATGAAGACTTCACCTTTATCTCAAACAAGAGAGAACTTCACTAAAGTACTCAAACAAATTATAAACAAACATATTATTAGTGCCTTATAATATTTGCTTACAAATCTCACTATAGCACTAATCACATTTTTTCACTCAATTAATCTAAAAATAAATTGAGAGAGTATTTTGACATAATCTATGCAAATGAAGCTGCACTCTCTTGCATAAAAACACTCTAAGCACTTCTATTTATAAGCTCTCAAAATAAGTTAGCCGTTGCCTCTCAAAACATCCACCAACAGTCGAATTTCAAAGTTTGTAACAGCTATTTTTTGGCCTACCAGCAAGCCGGTCCATATCGTGTCCAAAATTGTGGGTATAGTCTTTCCTATGGTAGCCACTGATAAGTTCGACACTGTTTTGTATTTTAACCATATCTTTCTCATTTGGACTCTGATTGAGGTAATTTAAGATGCTACGAAAAGTTTAAAGAGAGCTCTATAATGTCATCTTTTGAGCTTTAAGAGATTCCAAAGAAATCGAGGCCTAAAATGTGCTTGAGGTAACTTACAACAATAGGTACAAACAAAACACAAACATATATATGCACACATAGTTCAACATATCACAAAGTTTTGCTTATTAAATGTAACTTAACTAAGTTATACAGCAGTTGTGCAGTCCATTTTTTTTCATCAAAACAAGATTGCAACCTCCACATGATTCAATAATGTCCCATTTTTTATGAGAATAATTATTGCACAAGATTGTTTCCCCTCAACAAAGCACTCACCCTCAATTAAGCATTCGTTTAAAGCTTACTTGTAAAAGATGTAATATTTAATTAAAGATTCTCAAATTACATGTAATAAGCAACCTATTAAATGTAACTTAATTCCCTTAGTTAAGCATACCAAGTAAAAGCTCATTTTGTTAAGATATGATGCTCAAACTAAAGGAATTAAATTACATTTACTAAACAACTCGTTTTCAGTACAAAACACACTAGCTTAGCATTTTTAAAAAGGGAAAAAAATTTATCTAAGATGTTGTTAAGTATTTAATCTTAGAGACCTGTTTTGATACCAATTGTTAAATAAATAGAGTCTAGGCTATTACACGCATGTGGAAGCTACTATGCCGGTTTCTAAACTGATTTTAATTTCACTTAACCAAAAATTCTCTTTTGTCAATTATGCCCAATTCATGTAATTATAACAAAAATAATAAAGAGATAAGGGAATGAGAAGATCACAACAGATTTAGCATGGAGTTCGGCCCGTCCCTTAGTCTCCACAGTCCCCAAATTGCCCCACTCAAAAGGGACTTCACATATCATATTCAACAATCGATGCATAAGTAAGATGACTTCACAAATACCCCACAAAAAGCACTTCACACAAGTGCCTTAACACATGAGGACTTCACCTATGTTTCAAACAAGAGAGGACTTCACTAAAGTACTTAAACAAATTACAAACAAACATGTAATTAGTGCCTTACAATATTTGCTCATAAATCTTACTATGATACTAATCATATTTTCACTTAACTAATCCAAAAATAAAGTCAAAGAGCATTTTGACATAATCTATGTAAATTAACCTTCACCCTCTTACACAAAAACACTTTAAACACTTCTATTTATAAGCTCTCAATACAAGTTAGTCGTTGCCCCTCAAAACATCCACCAATGGCCAAATTTCAAAGTCTATAATGGCTATATTTTGGCCTATTGGCAAGCTAGACCAAATCTTACCAGTTAACAGGTCCAAATCTCACCCTTGAAGGTTGGAATTGCATCCAAAATTGCGAGCATGGTCTTTCCTGTAGTGGCCACTAATAAGTTTGATATTGTTTTGTATTTTTGTCATATCTCTCTCATATGTAGTCCAATTGAGGTGATTCAAGATATTACAGAAATCTTAGAGAGAGCTCTATAACTTTCATGTTTTGTGATTTAAGAGATTCTAAAGAAATCAAGGCCTAAAATATGATTAAAGCAACCTACAACAACAAGTACAAATAAAAAACACAAACAAATATATGCACACATTGCTCAAACATATCAAAAATATGTTTTGCTTATTAAATTAACTTAACTAAATTTTGGAACATTTGTGCAATCAATTTTCTTATCAAAGCAAGATTGTAACCTCCACATGGTTCAACAGTAGCTATGTTATGGGAGGTATTCTTACCTCATCTCTCTAAACAAATGACGAATGGTGCTTCTCCTGCTCAGTAAGCAAAGAAGGGTCAACAGGTCCTGAATTAATCTAGCTTGCAGGTAAAATAAAAAGCATTAGAACATAGATATATTGTGAAATGAAATAACATAACACAAGCATATATATCATATCACAAGTGCACATGGTAGGTGAAAATATTTCAAACTTACCCATACCATGACTCTCTATATCTGGATAACTCCTCCTATTATGCCTTTCCTACCTGCAAAGATCGCACGTTGTTTTGTTAGGTCACTTTTAAACCTATCGACGACAAACTACGAATGTTTATTGGTATTTCTCACAAATTAATATGTGGAAAACATCTTCCACAACTAAAGCATCGATGATGCACACTCTATGACCCTCAATTTTCTCTAACAAACTAAGCTTAAATGATGGCAAAATTTACCCTATACCATCTAAGCATCCATATTTTTTGAAAGAAACAACATGGATCAACCAATGCCAGAATACGAACATCACCAATAGTCCATACGCCACTTCCATTGCAGCTAACATTTTAAAATCAGCAACTAAATCAAACTAAATCAAGTAAAAACACACATGCAATTATTTCGGATATTTCACCTAAAATTGAGTGAAACAACAACATTAAAAAAAACACAACAAAATAATACATTACTTAATATCGAGATGCAGATTTAGTGGTTGAAACGTGCGATTAGTGTTAGAAGATGGTGCTCATATTATACGCCAACAAAGGAGTTTTGTAGGGAGAGAGTGCTATAAGAGAAAGAGAGATTGTGTGTGAGAATGGGTGTCGTCGTTTTTTTTTTTTTTTTAAATACCAACAATGAAGGCACTATTGAAGACATGTCTTCATTATTTACATTGAAGGCACTGTCCAAGAAAGTGCCTTTCAGTACAAATTTGAAAGCATTGTCTTTGACAGCTCCTTAACTATCTTACATACATGTTTTTTTTTTTTTCTGTTAAGCCTATTTTAGGATTTTTTTTAAAAAAAAACTTCATACCATTATGGTACATAAACCTCCTTTTTTTTTTAACTATTAAAGAAATTCATATTTGAACTTATCCTAAACGTTTATTCCTTTTAGTTATAGTAGTAGTAGTAATCACTAGAGGAACGAACACCTACCTTGTAATGTTGTGACCTTGCTACAAATATAAAGGGGAGCATCCTGAGGGGACATTAAAAGATATATTGGTAGACCAACTAATCCATGGTTAAAAGTATAATAATAACATGTATGCATATATATATACGTATGCATATATATAACTCAAATGGGTAAATTACATAGAAATGTATCAATGTTTGGGGTAAATTCATTTAAAGTATCAATATTTCAAGTAGTTAAAAAGAAAATCAACGTTTGGAGATAAATCCATTTGAGGTATCAACATTTCGAGTGATTAAAAAGAAGTATCAACATTTTGTAAAGTGAGTCAAATAAGGTATCAATAATTAACTATTAATGAATATTAAGGAAACTTAGTTGAAAACTAATCCAAACGTTGATACCTTAAATGAACTTTACAAAACGTTGATATCTCATTTGAATCATTTTGTCAAACATTAATTCCTCTTTTTAACTACATGAAACGTTGATACCTTAAATGAACTTACTCCTAAACGTTGATACCTTCTAGTATAATTTACCCTAACTTAAATTGATACAATGCAAAATCTTCCTACACCTATTTTGTCATGAAATAGAACTCCTCTAATTTAGAGGGATTTTATATCATTATTTGTTGGTGGATCCCTTACACGTTTAGTAAGCCAATTAACCAGAGTGTTTTGCTTGGTACACACATGATAAATTTGCCCTCAACAGTTTGCAAAGGTGTCATCTCTCAAAATACCCCCGTAATATTCATGTTTGTTCAAAATACCCCTGTTTTGAATGGGAACAAGTAATTGAAAGCATAAATTTCTTCTTTGGAGTTTTTTACATGTGAGTGGAATGAATTCTCATCATCCCTTATTCAACTCCTATTGAAATGGTTTAAAAGATCTTTTATTATGTTATTAGAAAGAACCTTGAGATAATTTTCTATGTTCTTATGTTTTCTATTATAGAGGATGCAAAAATTTGAATATGATAAAATGAACCGGCAATTCCAATCTTAGATTGTCAATATTTTGAAATAAACACTGAAGATTTACACCCTATTTGGCAATCTAATACAGAATAGAAATCGGTATAAAGAAATGAATAAATTGAAAAGAAAAAAAAAAAAGGAAAGGATATAAAAGAGTAGAAAGATTATATTATTTGTTTGTATTATTAGGATGAAAATGGAAAGAAATAAGATGAAACATTATTGTAAATAAACTAAAATATCCATTATTTTTTATTTTTAGTTTTGCTTTTAAGGATATCTTATTGAAAATGGAATTGTTGGGGAGGTTTTAGAGCAAGTTCCGGTTTAGAACCCAATAGCAATAAGATTTATTAAATTGTGTTATTTCTTCTTACACCAGGACCAAGACAATGATGCGAAGATTGAGTAATGAGAATTGTAAAGTAGCGATTTATAAGTCATTGCTATAATTGCTAATTTATAGAAAACAATTCCATTTTCAGTAAGTATTTACTGCTTTGACATCATTCACCACTTATCTTTTTTAAGCTGAAATTAGTTTTTAATTGAAGCATAAAATATGAAAATTCACCCATAAAATTCCAATTAATTACTTATTATTCGAAACCAAACTCCATCTCAAGCATATCATAATATATAATACAATTTTTCTTAATTTTTGTTGTGCAGTTTATATTAAATTGGTCACAGACTTGATATAATTTAATTTTAAAGAACAAAATAGAAAATTTTGATCTCAACAATTTTGCAGCTTCACAAGGCGTCGACTCAAAATCTCCAATTTTTAAGTAGAGAAGCCAAGTAGAATCAAGCATGCCAGTAGTTGAAATATGTAAATTTATGGTGATGAAGTGTATAAACACTAAATACTGTGAAATATAAATGCAAATGAAGGTTCTCTGAATGCATAAAAAATAACTGAATACAGCTCAAATGGGGAAAACGCTATTTTGAATTTCTTCTTTCGTTCTTTCTTCTTCTTGTTTTTTTTTTTTTTTTTTTGGAATGTACCAGTGCATATATATATATTTATATATAGGTTTTTCCTCTTATTTTTCCCACATTACATAGAATTTTCAATATAAGAGGGGTTCATTTATTTTCCTATTTTCCTTGTTGAAATTCGACAAACAGTTTATTTAGTATAGATGAAAACATAAGAAGGCAAGAAGAGTATGTTTAAATTTTTAAGATATATCTACACTGGACCATCTAGAGCCATTTTATGTAACCAAACCGCCCATCTATAGTGATTAGGCTGTACCACTTTTGAGTTCAAGTATAGCCCATGGTCCAATAGGGGAGGCTACAAAGCCTAATGACCGGCCTATAAAACCCATCTCATTGATTAGTGCATCTTGCATGAGATCTATTATTGTAACATTAATTGAGTTATTAAATGATCATGCAGGTAATAATTTCTCATTTCTGGGAAAGTTAAAATATTCGAATGACAAAATCATGTCTCATTTTTGCGAATATTAAGCCAAAAAAAATTACCTGCTTGTCTTATGACAAATTTTTAGCCTGATCATTTATGTAGCCTCAAATCCTGCTGTGTGGATTATTTCCATCATGTTTGTGTTAGTTTTATTCCCTTTTTCTTATGATAGGACAAAAAGAAGAAGTGGAAGAGAATTTAAAAAAAAAAAAGTCTAAGTGAAATCAAAATTAGAAATAGGGTAAATGAAGAAAAAGGAAGAAAATTGAGAAAGACAAAGTCATGTTTTATGTTTTTATCATAAGTCTCCAAGCAGTTATCACTTTGTAATTGTCATTGGTCCTCCCAATAATTAATTCTTATCCTTTAATAAAAATAATTGTCACCTTTAGGTATTATAATAAGTTCATCCTAATAATCATCGTAATAGATTATCATCTTTGTGACAATTGTGGTTACACTTTAAAGTGTCATCCTGTATATAGTAAGTGTTTTCATGCATTGTGTAGCTTAGGTATGCATTAAGGAGTCTCCAAGCTAGACGAAAGAGATAAGAAAAAAAAAAAAAACAAAGACCTTTTAAAAAAAAAAAAAGAAAAAAGAAAACCAAGAAAAAGAAAGTTCAAAATTTTTGGGGGTATAGTAGGAAAATGTTAGTGTACCTAAAAATTTGGAGCATTTGAGATATTTGTGGAGAAAAATAGTTGATTTGGTTGTTGGTTGTGCTTGTAAGTTTAGAAATATAATATATTTAAAATTATTAAGTCAAATAACTATTATATTAATTGTCAATATGCCTATAATAAGAACACTAGGAGTAAAATATCAAAATGGTAGCCATGGACTGGTAGTTATAGTGTCTTGCATTGACAACAATTTAGAGTGATGTGATGTTTGATTTAAGCATCGGACCGTTAGTTGCTTATGATACGGGTTGTTTTTCTTAAAGGATTAGGTCAAATTAGTAGAACAAGAGACCTTTGTGAAAGGTCACAAGGCACTAATTGTATTAATAATTGATACTAGTAACAAACCTAGGACGCAACCATTACTTTAGTTTTGGTGATGCAATCTATAGACTCACTTTTGAATAAAATATGTGTATATACTAGTTGGGAGTCTAAACCACTACATGTCTTAAAGCGCCAAAATTATATTATTTGTTACACCTAAATGAAGACAAATACTCTATTATTTGTTGTGGTAAGTATATAGGAATATTTATGAATTAAAGGCATGGCATTCATGTGTGTTTGATGCAGCATTGAATTACTAGTGTAGTTTTGTAGACATTTCTTTTATAATAACCAAAAGTTTAGTCCTAAAAGTTTGAAAAAAGGGGGGAAGTAAACTTCGCATGCCCATTCTATAATAAAAGGATGCATTGGATGGGCTTATACCTTTTTAAGTGGCAATATAACATAAATGATTTCATTAGTTTTAAGAGGATAAAATTATTATTATCATTGTAATTATTGTTATTATTATTTTAAGCTATGAGGGAAAAGGGGGCATGTCTCATTAGTTTAGGTAGCTAAAGTCGCTTTTTATTTTTTTAAAGTGAGCGAAAGATAATGGCATGTAGCAATAATGGGCTCATGTTGATTGATATAATGACCTAATGAAGTATCAATAAATTAGGTTATGAAAGTAGCACCTAGACAAGGAAATTCAAATACCCTTAAAGTCTGGCCGTTCCGGTAAAAGTTTCAAACAAAAAGCCAGTAATCCCCCGTCAGTCATCCACATCATTAAACTTTAAAAGCATGATGACATTGGCAGTGGGACATATATAATAAATTTTGAACTCTTCTTGCTTCTGTCAGATGACCCAATTTGATTTATTGGATGTGCGTTATATTTTTGTATCATTACCAATAGCTGTGTCTGAGCATTTGAAAATACTTATTGAAAACAATATCTTTTGGAGATGTGATAGCCAGGGCGAAAAGCAAACACGAAAGAAAAAGGAAAAAAAAACAAAAGGAGTGGTATTATTCTTACCAAAACACACAAAAAGACGGATAGATACACCTTCAAGTGATGCAATATAAATTTATTGAGTTAGAAGAGTGTGGTTTAATATTTATTGTTAACGTAAGAACATGTTGGTACCTAATCAATAAGTAATTTTCTAAGTGTCCTATGGTACTGGGGTATATACATAAGTTGGCTATGTTGGTGAGGACATGCAGTTGTATGTCAAAAGAGTATAGTTTGATTCCCGTAGGCCGTAGCTAATATGAGACTATGTTAATGGGAAATTTATGAGTACCCCAGCCTTACTCAAAGCATACTCTAGCTTATGTTGGCGACCAGCGACAAAGTTATCCAAACCCTTTTTTGAGTTCTTAAACTTTAACAAAATATGTAATTGGGTATTTGAATTTTAAAATTAATCAATATAATACATGAATTTTAAAATTGATCAAATTTAGTACTTGAAAGAATTTTTTTATGTATGTTAACAGTACTTTTATCAAGTTCTTTTAGGTACTAAATTGATCGACTTCAAAGTTTTTCACATGCTAAATTGATCAATTTTAAAGTTTAAGTACCTAATTGTATGTATTGTCAAAGTTTATATAGCATTTTATGGCATTATCCCATGTCCTTTCTCATTTTAGTCTATTTATATTTTATCTCTTAATAAACTTGTAGGATCCACTGTAGTTTAAACTTGGTTCCACAATATCATATTCTAAGTCTACTAAGAAATTTCCTGCCCAGAAAGGTTTGGTCGGCAGCATGTCAATGTTTTCCTACTTTTTTTTATTGCTTGAATAAGAAGCCTGTCTTGGTGAAAAGAGAGGCAGTGTAGCCTTGAATATTAGACCTTGTAGCTCAGTTTTGTTGGGTACCTTTCGGCTGTAGACAAGAAAACAAGCACCTCAAGCCGTCACTAACAACCACTTTCTTAATTAACAAAACAATTTCTGTCTACTTTGATACTAAGATATTCTCTAAGCCCTCTTTCTCTCTCTCTTTTTTTCTTTTTATTTTTTTCCGTTGGTATAATTTATAAATAGCATGTTAGTTGTGTTTCTTTTATGATTCTTTTGACGGATGATGAGTACGGTTGAAATGAGTACTAGTACCTCTTAAGTAAATTATCATAAATGTGTGAATTTATGTAATTAATTACGAAAATTTAATTTATGCGTTTCCACTTTTCTAATTTACTAACCCCTGTACATGACCCAAAGTATTTTTTTTTTTTAAAACGATTTTACCTTAAATTTCAAATGGCATTTGATATGCATGTGTCCCTCCACATATCTATACCGTACCCTTCACTAAAAAGTTCAATTCAAACAAAACAAGTCCTTTAGTAGATGTTATTTATGCTAATTATATAGCATATTCCCTAGACAATTTGCAATTTCCTATGATGATTATAGTTAGGACAAAACGAAGGGAAAAAAAAAAACGCTTTTTGTAATAAGTTTTTAAGTTACAAAGAGTGTATTAGTTTGCTTGATTTAGGATTTTAAGTAAAATACACCTATTTTATGTTTGGATAAATGTCAAATTTAATAGTTAAACTTCATACGAAAATCTAATTCAGTACTTAACTTTAAAATGGTCAATATAATAATTTTTACTATAATCTTAATACCATTCGTTATGTTTGCAAACATTGAAGAAGCAATGTATCATTGAATATTTACTAATGTCTCTAACACTGACTAATATTGATAGGCTGGTTCTTTCATATCAGGAAACAAAGTAAACGATATTTTAGTAAAATAGTAAAAATAACTACTAAAATTATGATTGAACATTAAATTTATCATTACAAAGTTTAAGTATCAAATTAAACTTTTTTTTTAATTTTAAGTGTCAACTTTGACATTTCCCTGATGCATGCATATACATACCACTTTTAATTAAGAACTAAAAATTACTTAATAGAACACAAGAGTTGTGATTTTAAAATATGTTTGAATTATTTGATTTTCATATATATTTACATCTGTATCTAATATAATATACATTGGGTTTGTTTAATTTATGTATAAATAACAATATTTATTTTTCTTCTATATATGTCTCTTCACAAATACTCTTAACCAAATAACACCACCAACGAACCACACAGAGCCTTACAGATCGTTCACTTCACTGAATGAATAAGGTTGTAATGAAATTCTTACTACGGAGGAATGGAATAGAGCTGCAATAGAATTTTTTTTATTAATTTTTTATTTAAATTGTGGTACTTTGAAAAAAAAACAGTTTCAGCATTGAATTGATATTTATAGGTTTGAATAAAGAATGACTATTCAATGTTTTGTATAATTAAGATTCATTGTGAAATCGCTATTCGGTGAACTAAATGGCGTAATAGCTATTCGTAAGAAATAAAGCTATAATGGCATTACAATTACAGTGAAGTAAACGAGCAGTTAGAGTATTCCAAAATTTAGATCTAGTTCCCAGCTTTAAAAAGAGATTCAATTTTCAAAACCCCATTGGCATATATCAGCTTGTTTCTCGTTACACCCTATTCATTGAAGCTTCATGAGTAATATTTCTCGTTCAAATAAGCCATTGGCACAAGGCAAGTGGATACCGTCGGAATGTTGTTCTGCATGGTGATGTCTTTTAAGTTAAAATCATTCTTACTTAAAAAGACAAAAACAGCAGATAGACGATAAGGACGAAGCAGCCTGTCAAATGCCTACTTTAAGACGTATAAGAAATAATAACTTGTATTCTGGTGCCATAACATGCTGATCCACCATGCTTCAATATTAAGATTTTGTAATCTTGACTTATCCCTAAAAGAAGATCTAAATTATTAACAAGAAATTGCACATGAAGGCGCTGCAACCGACAAAATTGAGTCTATAATAAGAATCCATGTTGCCTGGTCCAGGTTGTCCTCAGACCGAAGACTTGTTCAAGAGGCTGCCCCATGAAAACTTTCAAGAATCAAGATCAGTCGATGTTGTTGCCAAAAAACAAATGCTGACTCAAATTGACGGGACAGCTTAGCCTTAGCATGATCAATAGGCCAAGCGCAGCTGCGCATTATACTTTATCGAAACAATCCTTTTTCTAAATTACATGGTACAGACTATCAATCATCAAATACATTGATACAATTGATCACTAGAATTTTTTGAGGTCAGCTTACTATTTCTGGTCATAAATAAACATTTGGAACAGCATCTTCTTGAGTCTTTCCTATAAGGATGAACAACTACATGGAGGTAAAAAATAAAGCGACCAGATGAACATAAAAGCAGTGAGAGGAAAAGCATCGTCATGTCCATGGTAAAACAAATAGACTGGCTACTTCTCCACAGGTGGACCACGATTTTACATAGGAGAGGCTTCACCCTATTACGTACAGGCCAGTTTACATTCCAGGGAAGTGCTCTGTCTTCGTGCATGCTCTGGGATCAACCTCACTAACATCTCTACTGGCACTCCTTTAAGTTCTGATAAGCAATAGCAACAAACAACAAATTAAATTGAACGTACACCTACCATATAACTTCACAATTAGTATATATCGATAGTTCGCTCACCCTGAGCCTTGAAATTGAAAAGTGGAGGAAGGGGCGCCCATTTGGCAAGCGGGTGTTTGGATCGCGTAGCTCATCAAAGAAGGGGTGCACCAAAGCCTCCAGCTGCAACAGAAATAAGTGTTTTATATCAAATTTTGCTTGCAGCGAGACAAATCCACAACAGGACTAGAATAAAAATAGTTCTTATTCAATCCAATGACATGGAAAGGGGGGATTCGTTCAAGCATGAATCTTCAAAAATTGGTTTACTTGAGTCAGATTTATACACTGACAGACCACTGCAAAGGCAGATTATTATGCCTCTTGGGGCCAATAAACAAGGTAGAGAATAAAATAAATTAGCTACTTACAGCAGTGCTTCGAAGGTTCGGAGAGTACTGAAGTAGCCGCGAGACTAGATCAACTGCTTCAGGGGGCATGCGTTTACTAAATATCTGGGAATAACAAAAAATAATTGTGAGCATAATAATGATCTTTAACATCTGATCAATAAGCATAAAATGACCAAGATAGATTTTTTACCTTGTGCCATGGATGGGCTTTTATCTGTGGAAATTTAAACTCATTGTAGTTGGGATTCATGCACTTAATTTCCTCCCTGGTTGGTGTACCCAAAACCTGCACATGCATAATAAAGAACATCAAGAGAAGCAACTAGATATACAGAAGTCTTTCAGGCAAAAGAAACTATAATCCGTTAATCCCTAGAAATAATCGAGCCAATATAAAAATGACCATATTGCTATTACAAGGATTGACATGGGGATCTATAATGGCTGTAAGTTATCAACGTTATAAAAGCAGCATAATTTAGCATCAGATATTTCTCAAGACATCATGAATGACCACAAAGAATGATGACAAGAAGAGACTCTTATGGTATGTACCAAAGAAAGTTTACCTTTATGATTTCCACAAGCTGATCTACTCCACTTTCACCAGGAAATAGGGGCTGTACTCAAAAGAAGGTTTAGTTAGGTCCTGAACACACATAAACTTCAGATATTTCAGCAAAAAAGCAAGCATCAAGACACCAACCTGACCAATGAGTAGTTCAGCAAGCACGCATCCAGCAGACCAGATGTCAATTGCTGTGGTGTATTCAGTTGCTCCAAAAATAAGTTCTGGTGCACGATAGTACCGAGAGCAAATGTAAGATATATTTGGCTCTCCTTTCACCTGTCAAATACAATTCAGGTTCACTTTAAAAAAGCAATGACAAAAAGCATAATCTAAAGCGCATAGAAGTAGTGAAAGTTGCTTACCAACACTTTTGCACTCCCAAAATCACACAACTTCAGTGGTGGGTATGAGGGTTGACCTGTCAAAAAGAAATACATAAAGATCAAGCAAGCAATTTAGCAAGCACACATCCAGAAAACTAGGGCTTCTAAACACAAATGCAGATAATCACTGTTTTTCATTTTTGGAAACCAGATAGACTTTAAAATGATGTTCTACAAACTTTTCTATGGAGAACTTCCGACATTCAACAGTCAGATCACAAAGGTGGATATAAACAAAAGATGTATTGGCATACCAACAAATTCTGAGGCTTTATATCCCTGTGGCACACTCCTATGCTGTTATGTATGTAAGCAAGTGCTCTACAAATCTGTCAACAGATTAAGGGGAAGAAAATCATGTTACAAACTACATTACAATTGAGTAAATGATAACAATATCATTTCACCGCATTAATCGGTCTGCAGTAACATAGCCTGAAAGCTTTTGTAATCCAAATATAACAAATGAGATATCAAAACAGCACAGACCTGGTAAAAATAGAGCTTTACATAAAGTAGTGGTATTCTTTGGCTCATTTTGTTGTAATGTTTGATCACACGGTAGACGGTTTCAGGTACATACTCCAATACTAAGTTCAAGTAGAGTTCATCTTTTTCAGTTGTGGAGAAGAAACAATGCTTTAGCGACACAACATTGGGATGGTCAAGCAGGCGCATTGTTTGGAGCTCCCTATTCTTGTACCTCTTGTCTTGAAGTACCTTTTTAATTGCTACTGTTTCGCCAGTCTCCAAGCACTTGGCCTATATAATTTAATCAGTAATGAAACCCATTGTGTTCATACAGGGAATGTATCTGAGTTTGACAATCTAAATACTTGAAGATACACTCACCTGGAAAACTATTCCGAATGAACCTCGTCCAACAGCACGCTCAGCCATATAGCTTATCGTCTGGGATGCACCAGGACAAGAGCATTAGAGATGGATTATTTTGCCATAAAATAAAATAAAATAAATAAAATGAATTAGGATGTAATTTCTAGAAGCATATCCACTAAATTCAAGATAATCACCTGCTTTGGTTGACCATTTTTACCACCGATGGTTGTGACAATAATATGACCAGCTTCCGCACCATTACCGTCAACAACAGCCGCATCCATATCCTGCAATGTGCATACATATGACAAGATTAGTATTTAGCCCATCAACGATCAAGGTTATGTAACTATACGGAGCTGGAAAACACTGATTACCTTGTCATCTCTAATTTTCATCTCATTCATCTCCTCGGGCAACCTATCAACACCGGCAGTATTTCCACCATGGTCTCTCACTCCAGAAGAAGCTACCATATTTATAGAAGCCATAGGAAGGGAAATAATAAGACAGCAGTTTCACTTTGAGATAATATATGCGTCCCGAAGCGTGGAATCAATAGTTCAGCTGCAAGTCATAACAATGGATCATTTTAAAGCATCTTCTACAAGTTATTCCTCATCTGGATCAACAAAAGCATTCTCCCAGAACAAAATGGACAAACAAACAACTCATTCAAAAACATAAAAAAAAAAATGTAGGACTAAAATAAAGAAACCAGGATCTTTACATACAATTACATGAAGCAGATCAGAAAAAGAAAAAGAGAGAAAGTAAAAGAATTAAACATAAAGCAGATAACCTAGCACCAATTCGAAAATATACCACGTGCTGAAAGGCAGATTTGATCATGAAAATCACATTCACCACATCAGATTAAGTTTTACCCACGTAAAGTTCTGAAGAGTCCCAAGAAGAATCCTACGGATTTCTCACTCTAATATGAATGAACTATAATTCAGTTTAAAAAAGGCATGTCTTCCTTGTAACTAAAGCTAGGAACTACGGTAAAAATAAGGTAGAGATCTTCAAATCACTGCTCACCACAATGAAGAAAGCTAACAAAACATAAATCACTAGAAAAAAAAAATTACAAACTTTAAGCTAGTAACAAAGCCATATGTTAAATTCCTCAGCAGCCAAGCAGAAAACTAACTGAAAAAACAAAAAAAGGCCCAAGAGAGAAGATGATTTACAGACCCTAGAATAGATCAGACCCAATTGAGAACAAACATATCAAAAGCTATAAACGCAGCAAAATTAACAACAAGAGCCAGAATTAAGCAACAATACAAAAGGGAACCTTATTTACCAGTAAAGTCAAGATCTTCACACTAGAAAACCGCATAAACACCACAATCATCACTGAAATGTTCCCCCCAACAAAAAAAAAAAAGTCGGTAAAATGGATCTATATTGAAATGGGCATGTGAAATATTGATGGGTTTTAAAGTATTCAAGGATCCAAAACTTGGGTTTGTATCAAAAACGGATCTTGCTTATTGTTTTGTGAAGTCTTAGTTTTTTGGGTTTGGTCTCTGTGGGTTTTTTGGGTATTGGTGTGGAGTTTGGCTTTTTGTTTTTGTGGGGAGGGAGGAGGAGATGGTTGGGAGTGGTGATTGACAGTCAACAGAGACAGGAAGCTCAAACATTGTTTTGTTTTCAATTCAATGGTTTTTCAATTCCTAAATTTTTTTTTAATTTTTAATTTATTTTATTCAGTTGCTTTGAATTTGCAGTCCCTGTGTTTCTTTTGACAGTCTACTTTCTTTTTTTGACCGTTCAAACCCTCGGGCCCACCACCTTAACTTTTATCTTAACCTTACCCCTTTTTCATTTGTATTTATTGATGCTGTTGTTGTTTGGAAAAATAAGGTTGATGCCCTGAGTGCACCGAGGTTAACACTGTGTTTGGCTTCAGGGCAGGCGGATGTAAAGAGAATGAAAGTAAGTGAAATGGGATGAAAGAAAATAGTAGCAATTTTCTTTCTGTCCAATGAAAGAAAGTTATATGCAAATATAAAAATATTCTTGTAAAATTATTTTATTGATATTTATAAAAGTAATAGAGGGGTTTTTTTATAAATCACTAATTCTATTTTTTTTTCTTTTCTTTTTATTTCATTTATAAGTTACTAAACATAAAATAAATTTTTAATTCTATTCCATTTTTACTCATTTTTTTCCGTTCATTTCTATATATAAAAAATTTGCCAAACACAACATAGAGATGTCAATTTACTTTTCAAGAGAAATGATAGTTCTTCTTCTTTTGGCCAAATTGAGCATTTACTAATTGTATCCTAACAAACAATTCAAGAAATCATTGCCATTCTCCTCCTATAAATTGATTTTACACTCTGTAATTGGTTTTCGTTTTAATTTTTTCCCCCCTTCTTTCTAACGAGTATAAGAAGCGTGAGAGAGATTTGAACGTGTACTACTTTTCTCTTTAGTAAGAAATAGCATTCAAACCCATAACTCATTCTTTCTCTTATCTTTTTTGGCATTTAATGGATGTGCTTTGCTTTGAAATATTGAAGATTTACCATTGACAAAATTCCTGAAGGAGTACTTCTTACTTCATTGAAGTTTATGGCATGTCTAATAACAATAAATGAAAAAGAAAATAAAAAAAAAGTAAATAAATAAATTCAAAACAAACAATAAGATAGGAAGCGAAGATGTAAAATTAAATGTAAAATCCCATCCTAGGGATGGTAATAATTCTGTTTTTACGAAAAAAAAATTGAGAGGGTTAAGTTCCTCTGCTATGCTATTTAATAAAAAATTCCAAAACGAGCTTGTGATAATATTTGAGTCAAATTTAAGTAGTATTTGGAGTTGTGCTCGATCTTCATATGTTTAATTTGATTAGCTCGCGAGCCTAATTGAACTTGAAGTGATTATAAATATTAATTGAATTCAAATCAAGTTTGAGTATTAATATTATTTAAATTATAATTAAAAATACTTTTAATAAATCAAGTTTAAACAAGTTTAATCTAATCAAGTCAATTTCGAGTTTATATAGTATTATTTCAAGCCTTTAAGCTTGATCAAGCTCAAATTCGAGCTCGATATTGTGCTATCTCAACTCAACTCATGTGCTATCCTAATCTCATTAATGAAGTTTTAATATGCAATTTCATTTTTGTTATAATCAAAACACAATCTTTTTTCATATTTGTGAAATCTTTACTCTCTCTCTCTCTTTAAACAAAATCCTTAACTTGTTCCCTGTACAATACAAATATTGCATTCTAAGCTTACAACCCTTTTCCCCAATCTAACTATTCTCTTGTTATTCTTAATAGTTGTTTTTTGTTTTTCCAATTATGCAGTGTTTCATTGGGATTTACCCATTTACTTTCGTTGTGTATGTCTTGTAAAGGAAGGTGGCTTTTTTTCATCGCTTCTTTGTGATTTTTTATATTGATTCTATATATACATGCTACTATATTGTCTTTCACATGTTATTTTCATTAATTTTTTTTATGATTTTACTTATGACTTTTTGCATGCAATATAACCAAAATTTGGTTTTTTATTAGAAATAAATAATTAATAAATATACCCAAAGCATTGCAGATAGTAACTTCATTTTTAACTATGAGATTTGTAGCAAATAAGTACTTTAATGGTGTTGGTTATAATAGATTAACTGGTTTAGGGCAATTTTAAATTAACTGTGACTAAATATCAGTGGCTGTTGAAGTTAGAGCAATTTGTTAAGCACGTGGAAATTGCATAGATGAATATAATAGAAATGTTATAACAAGAAGCCAATGAAAGGTAATTGGGGTTGCAAAGCATGAATGGTTAACATGTATTATTTACAAGGGTCTTAGGATGAATACAAAGATCAATCAAATTGAGTTGATTTAGGGTTTGTTATGCCATGGTACCTACTAATGAAGATAATGTGGAGTTGATGATGATTGCACATGCATAGAGTAGTGTAGTTAATGCATTAGAGGTATTTCTTGAAACATACAAAGTTGAACTTCTCCTATTTGAAAATGAGTGAGGACTAAAACCTACTTATCACAACCAAAATGAAACCCAAGTATATGAATCCCAACATAGTCTCAAGAAGGATGCAGCAATCATGATCTGCCTAAAATAAGTGTAAGCTTCATATTTGAAGTCCATTAGAATATGGTGTAATTACCTCATCAAGGACCCTCTAAAGATTATTGCGAGAGAATGACAAGTTTTCCAAAACCAAAAATTCTAATCGCTAACCTACAAAATATATTCTTAAACAAAGGTGATCATAAATGAAAAATAGAGTATTATTATCTATTTCTTATTTATAAACATATTTTTTTCAATAGAGTTTATGTTTCAAAACATGTAAAAGATACCCTGGATCGGTACCCTCTTATAACAAAGCACATGTTCTAAGGTAGGTACAAAGTATAAAAACTCCACACTTATGGCATACCCTATGAGAATAGGTGACGCAACGTGAATAGTGGAAAATAAAAAGAGAATCCTAAGAAACTAATAAAAACCTTTTTAGTATGTGTGGATAATAATATAACTAAAAAGAGAATTTAAGGAAACTCTAAAGAAAATCTAAAAAATCTAAATAAAATCTACATAAATACCTAAAGAAATATTTAGAGAAATATCTAAATATTATTTTCAACAAATACTAAGACTATCTTTGTTTTGTCTATCTTTTTAAACCATCTAATTAATGTTAATCATGTCCACGACAATCTCCTCCACTTGAGAAAGACTAGTCCTCGAATTCATAATTAAATCCAAATTTAGGGGTTCATCAAAAGGATAAAATGGGTAAATATCTGCCATATTATGTTTTGAAAATTCTTGTGCCATCAGTTAAAGCCACAACATAATCATTGTGTTACCTGCTAAAAAAATCATTATTGTTAACTTTCTATACAATCCAATATGGCCTATACTTCTTAGGCCGCAATTTACTATAAGCACTAGTTGGACATGTTTCCTTTCACAAGAAAACCAACACTTGATCTTCAAGTTCAAATACTTGTTTCTTGTGTTGTCTATCAACTTTCTTGTCTTTATCAATAGAATAAACTTGTTTTAGAGGTAAAGCATGAACAGTCTGGGGATTATCTCATTGCACTTTACATCTCCTATTTAAGATGGACATTAGTAAAGAAAGTTCAACCCTTCACTTTAAAAGTCTTGGATTGAATACTTCCTTTTAAAGGACGTACATTTACCCTTTCTTCCTCCAACCCGTATACATTATCATTTTTGCATATTGCTCATTCTGATCAACTAGCCAAGATCTATCAAGTAAAATACAAAAGCATCCATGTGGACAATATCGCAATATATTTCATCTCTATACTAGCCTATAGAAAATGATACATTATGTTGCTCCTTTATCTAATCTTATCTGCAGCTTTAATCTTCCCAAGTGTGTAAGGACTAGGATGTGGCTCCATTAGAAGTTTCAAAGCCTCTACAACCCTTTGCTAATGATATTCTCACAGTTGTCACTATCAATAATTATATCAAAGCAACAATTGTTAACTAAGTACCTGGTTCAAAACAACCTATGGAATGAGGTATTATTCTCCAACTTGGATGTGAGCATCAGCTTCATCACTATGTACAAGTTCTCTTCCTCTTCTTCTTCATATCTCCACCATCATCATCAAGGCCACGTGCAACATCATTCACTTCTTTACTCTTTTTTTCAACCAAATTTACTGCTTGCCATCGAGGACAATCATTAGGCGGTGACTAAACTCCAAACTCCTAAGATACTTCCCATTGAATGGCTTAACATAGGGATTATTTGTTTACTGTCCTTCCTTGCCATCTATCACCTTTTGCTTTCTAAACTGCTTGTCTCTCTTTCCTTTATCACCATGAGACTGTTTATTGTGCTATCCTCTCTTTATCAACGGTCTTCTAATAATCACTACTATAATTCCTATCATGGTTTTTGCGGTTGGAATCAAATTTCCCTTTTTCTTGTAACATCAATTCAACCTTCAATGTCATATTCTTTACCTGACTCAAATTCTTCATCACTTGAACACTAATTTTGTCCTTGATATGTGGTTTTAATCCATCTAAATATCTAGTTGTCTGCTATCCTTCACTTTGCCTCAGATCATTTCATTGTGTCAATCTCATAACTTCTGCAGTATACTCATGTACTAATTTTTTCCCTTGATGACATTTTTGGTACTATTGATATAAGATTTCCTCATAACAAAGAGAAAGAAATTCTTCTTTCAATAATTGCTTCATTGTATACCACGTTTTTAACAAGTGCTTTTCCTTCATGACTTCTCTTACTTTGCAATCTCTTCCACCATGTGGATGGACAAACTTTCAGTCTGCATACTACCAACCTCACCTTCTTCTCTTTTAGCACCTCTATATAATTAAAAAAAAAAAGTCTATATCAGTAATCCAATCAATAAAGTTTTTAATCCTTAAATTTTTACTAAAATAGGAAATATCTACCTTTAACTTGAAATCATTGTTTTCATATTCATTCTTACCTCCATAATAATCATTAATATTACCATGATTACCTCTACCTCTATATTGACCTCTACCACCATCATATGCTCTGCTTCTTCCGCCATAATTGTGCTTACCATCATAATAGTTTCAGCTACCGTGACATCTGCTTCAAATTCGTCATTTTTTAAAATCTTGATTATAGGTAGGTTGCCTATAATTGACAGTAGGAACAAACCTATTAATAAGTTCCCCTTGAGCAACATCATCCTTAGGTTGCTGCTTATGTCCAATTGTATTGACATCATGTACTGGTTACTTCCAAAACACCTAATTGATCAAAACCTTGTTAAAGCATTTCTCAAATACTTAGAATTTGAGATCAATGTTTTGTTCTAAAGCCCCCAATGCTATATGCAAGGTTTCCATACCTTGACCATCATCTTGGATATTAGAACCATGATTTATATGGTTGTGAGCCATTCGTATTGGATAGATAATCTCACTTTGATATTACCTAGCAAAGCATGAACAATGGAAAATAATAGAGAGAACTAAAAGAAAATGATAAAAACTATTTATAGAATGTATGAATTATAATAATATAACCTTAAAAGAGAAGTTAAAGAAACTCTAAGGAAATCTAAATATATCTAACAAAGTATACAGAGAATTATCTAAAGGAAATATCCAATTATTATTTTCAAGAAACATCTAGATATTATTTTCGGTTTTGTCTATCCCACTAGTCCATACAATCAATGCTAATCACAAGGTTTCAAAATAACTATACCGCTATCCTGTCTTATAACTCTTAACACTCACTTGAATTCTACCCAATGGAGTGGGGCACGGATACAGGTTACTCAATCATCCTTGCTCGACACCATCAGCTGGCGAATCCGTCTCTTAGGATCTGACGGGTTTGTATAAGGGAACCTTATCCGTGGACTGGGTGGTCTACGAGCATTGTCACGGTTTTGTAACTTTCATCATTGCTTTTCTTGCATCGTCTTGTTTCATTTGTTCAATTGCTTATACTTTTGTATTATATTTGTCCTATTTTCATGTTTGTCGAATTTCTTAAATAACAATTTCTTATTAATTTGTTGATATTTCAGGTACTAATAACATTGTATATATGATAATTAGCCATGACATTAGAGAACATGGATGCAACTCTTGAAGGAACATTTTGTTGTGACGTTGTGATCTTGGTTTGTTAGTAGTTTTCAATAAATATAAATGGCTTTATTATATATATATATATATAATATATATATTGTTCTTTTAGTTGTTATTCCTTATGAAAGATTGTGCAATTTCTTCTACGAGATCTATTAAAGAAATTATAAAAAGTAACCATTTAATACCATAATTTGCTAGTCATTTGATTACATATGCTTGTTTGTGTGGGCTATAACCTTACATAATCCATTATCATATATTTTTATCTAACTTTTTTGGATCATATCCAGATATGTTATCATACTTTAAATTAAGAGGAAGGATCTTTTTGAGTCATCAATATATTACATGAATGGATATGTCTTCATATTGATGTTGCCCATTTTAACCTGTTAAACTTGTGTCAATCAAAATTTTATTGTACAAGTTAACTACAACATGGTCTACCTGAAGTGGTATATTGGCATTAAAAAATAAAACAGTCTTTATATGTCTCACTAAAAAAGTAAAAAAAAAAAATGCTGGTTTATTTGTAAAAAATAAAATAAAAACTTCCTTAGGTTTAGCCTTTTCTATTTTGTATTTAAATTTTATCTTACTATGAATAAAATTATTTATCATCATAGCTATTACAAGGATCCCATTTGATGACCCATTTGTCTCTGTCAAAACCACTTGTTTATGAAAGTTGATACGTAGGAACTAGGAAGTGGGGTCTTGCTTTTAACTTAGAATTTATCAAATTAATAGCATGTGATGCACGAAAAAATTATTGATTGGAATACAAACATTGGACCACAAAGGACTAACTGCCTTAGTTAGTCAGCACCCTCATTATCTGACCATTTCTTTTCTTTTCTTTTTTCGTTATTTTTTTCCCTCATTTCGACTCAAATGATAGTTGGTCAATTATGCCATAATCAATAAGCCACCATTCTTAAGGTTTTCATGTTTTGAAATATTGAATTACAATCCTATGATATCTACACTCAAGTCCCTTAAATCCCATCCCTCAAAATAAAAAAAAATGCTGACTAATATAAATTATTTCAACACTTCACACTTATTCAAAATTATTTCTTAATATCTAATCCAATTAGAAAAATGGATCCCCTCTGTTTATATTGTCTCAATCTCCTTTAATTTACTTTTACTAATTGAAATTGTAAAAAAGAAGACATCATAATGATATCATAAAATATTACAAAAATCGAGCCAGTCTCAACCCTTGCTTTATAGATCCAGGTAAACTGAGGAAACAAAATAGATGGAGAAGATTTGAATCGCCTCATGATCCACTACTTAAATCATTAGTGAGAAATCCTATGGTTTGGATGGCTCCATTAGGTTCCTCTTTAATCCTAAAGGTTAGATTTTATGGATCAATTACTCACCTTAATTGTCAAAACTTTATTTATTGTGAATCTATTGGAAAAGAAATTTCGAATAATCTTCTTTATGTCTATCCATTCCATGAAAGAAAGTTATGGTTAGAATATAAATAAGGAATCAAACATATGAAGAACTATATTAATTTTAGTTTGTTGACTTCTTGTTGATAATCTATAATAAGAAAACTTAAAATGAATAAACAATTTATCTTTTAACTTTATAAGACCTTTACCACATAGCAATCAGTGATCAATGAGCAAGAATTGAAAGGTGTCAACTCTTTGGATTGGAAAGAGGGTAGTGGAGTAAGAGTATAAGAAGAGCATTGGAATTTTCTTTTTGTTCAGTGACAGTCTATAATAAATGGAACGAGTGATTGTATTACACATAACCTTAATAGCACTTACGAGTGTGTTTACCCATTTTCCCTGGTTATAAATCTATTGATATATTTATTTAGGATGTTTCTTATATAACCCTTAAAATGCATGAGTCTTACTATTTTGTGTCTTTTTTCATATCTTCTTAATGGTACTAGTGATATAGTAAATTCTCATATAACCAATGAGGCAAAAGCCTTAAAAGTTCGTATCACTTAAGGGTATATTCTTGTAACATACAATTCTATAGCATATTTGTCCTACAAATATAGGATCATCTATTGTATCTTTTTCCTTGATGAACTCATATGATATCATGGTAGAATTTTGAGTGGCTCCATAAATCTACATCGTATGTACCAGGCCGCCAAAAGAAAAAGAAAGTCTAATGCCGATGTCATAAGTCGGTTATATCAACATTTTAACGATCATGAATTTCTTGATTTAAGGTTAAAGCGATTATTCCAAATTTTACAACTCGTGAGAAATTATTATAGATCAATTTGAAATAAAAGACAGTCTGAAATCACAAAATCCCGGTCTATCCAAAATTTTAATAGACTTTTGAAGGTTGTATTGAAATTTTCAAACCAATTAATAATGATGAAAAGACTGATTCAAAATAGATTGATCCCCCAATTTGAGATTCCATTGCATCTCTTTCCGACAACTAGATATACTAGGATTCATATCGTGCTATTTCAATGCCTTTATCATCGGCAAAATCACCACAAATAAAAAATATTTGATAAACATATTAGCATGGTATGTTCGGATAAAGTCATTTCTTCTTCTTATTTGTTTATTGATTTATTGCATCAGGTTGATACCTCAAAAACTGCCTTGAAATTCCATGTCAAAAGCTGATCAACAGCTTAGTATACACGCTAAGAAAGTAAGAATAAAGGTTTTTCATTTTTTTTTTTTATAACGAAAGGAGGATTTAAACTTGATATATCCCGATTAAGGGACTGAAAGTGATATGACTAAACTAAGTAATGATAACGTTTGAAGCATCAAAAACTGACTTTTTCTATTTGCAAAACCTTCTTATTTGACCATCTCAAATGTTCATGATTGAGAATTCACACATTTGTTTTTTTTTTGATTGAACCTTTGCCAATACCAATACCAGCAGACTTTTCGATATACAGGAAGGCCCACTGGGCCACATGGATGCATAATGTACGTTTCCTCGTTTTCGAGCTTTCGGTAAAGTTGAGGTACGAAGGAGAACACTAAAATAAAAAGCCCAAAATTACATGATAAGTACTGCTTGATACCGGATTTGCAACATTAATTACTATTTTTCTTACCACTATTAAATGGAAAAATATATATTTTCATGAATTTATGACATCGTTCAAGTATAATTGTTGTATGTGTATGTTGTATACATGACATTAAAAGACAAAAGGAAAATGAAAACAAATATTTAAAATTCGACATCGACATACATGGATATATTATAAACTTTCAAAATACGCTTTATCACTTCCAAAATCTTGATAAATTAGTAAATAAATTGACAAATAATCTTCAAAAATTACAAATAAACCTCTCAAACTTTAACTTTAGTGAAAAAACCATAATGAAGTTATTAACTATTTTAACAATCCTTAAGCTCATAGTCCGTGCATTTGTTTTATTAAAAAAATTAAATGTTGATTATATTGTCAATTTATCAACATTTATATAGAGGTATTCGGTTAGCATCAATTTGTAGAATTGGACTGAACAAAAATCTTAATCTTTGTTTGCTTTTATCATAAGCTTTGGTATTTGACAATACATTTTAAGAGTTCTTTAGACAAATTTGAAGAAAAATGGTAAAAGAAAAAAAAAATTAAATCATCCTTTAGCATCATGACTCAAATTTATTGAATAATCTAAACCTTTTATAATATTCTTATATTATACTTATATATATATATATATATCAAATAATTGACGCAAAAATCTTTATTTAATAATGTATATTGAACGCAGTGTAAGTAAATTATGTTGCTAAATTTTTTATATTATACTATTCAATTTTTTTATTATGTCTAGTGTAATGATACTATAAGTTTTAGAAAATATCTATATTGAGATCCCAACTTGAGTTATTTGAAATTAAACAAAAAAAATTCACATGAAGAGATAATTAAGTAAAAATCAAGCATAAAATAGTTTAATAAGATAGAACCCACCTTCGTGCTGAAAAACAAAACCACAAAATGTCCATGTCATTGGACCCATTCACCTAACCAATGTGGAAGTCATAGATGGTGGTGTATCAAATAAACACAGAGACCCAGTAAAGCCAAAATTATTGCTGAGATTCCATCTGGGTTTCTCACCATTGCTATCTATAATCATTCTACTAAAGACAGCATGAAAATTGTAAAAAATAAAATAGAAAAAATATATAATTATTATGAAAGTAACATTTATTTAGAAGGCTTAGAAATAAAACATGCCACTATGCCAATACTTCTTCTTTCTTCATTTTTTTTCCCTCAATCACTGTGTAGGACAACTTTTAGGCAGAGAATCGAATTTAAATCTATCTTGCCAGAAAAACCTCTAATCACTAACAGGATCTTAAACTCCAGTACTTATTAAATAAGATGGGCCAGTGGTACTGGTGTCTTAGTTTATTGGATCTAAGCCTCTATATCAATAGACCTACCAACCAATAATAGGATAATAGACATGAAGGGATTGTTTGGTATCTACCTAAAAGAATTATTTAGAAACATATACTTTATATATCATGCTAAAATATATTTAATATATATATATATATATAGAGAGAGAGAGAGAGAGAGAGAGATTTGCATCCCATTATCTTTAACATTGTGTATATTTTAAGTAGGTAAAGTGACATAAAGAAAATATGCAAAAAAACAATTTCACAATTTACCATAAATTTATTTTAATAAATTAATTAATTACAAAGACGAATTCAATAACATCATGATCCATGAATCTTTTAACAACTTTTTGAAACATATCTACTAAGTTAATATTCAAAAATAAAAGGAATAACTAAAAAACATGATTTGTGATTTGAGATTTTTACAAATTGACCTATATTTCCTTTTAATAAATGCATTTTATAATTATTTATCAATTTTAATTTATGAATGCAGAGTTTTCTATTAGCTCATCATAATTAATTTTATAATTTAAATTATCAAATATATTTATGGATTTTTTAAGAAAAAAATATATAAATAGTTTAGTAAATGAATAGAAAAATAAAAAAAAGAAAAGAAAAGACTAGAAGGGTAAATATTAAAAAAAAAAAAAGAAAGCGTTTATTGAAACTTATGGAGCTGATGCTCATGTCACGGTTCAAGTTTTCAATTTAAGCGAGGGTATTTAGCTTAGACATGTAACACTACAAGTGATACCTTTAAAGTAGTTTGTTCTGAGAATGGGTTGACTTTGAGGGTAGTTTCATCCTCAATGAGCAAACTAGTAAGAAGATAATGTCACTCTGATGATTAGGCCATGTCAAGATAAAACGATAAGAATAGTTGAGCTTTGTAAACATAAGGAGGATTATGACAATGTCAAGATGATGCTTTTAAGAATGGCCTTAAGACAAACCTAAGAAAACAAAAGAGAGAAAAGATTAATTTGCCATCCAAAATACGAGTAAATGATGATTTGAGGGATGGTTGAGTGCCACACGAACATTTAATGAGCAGAGCATCTCATGTCTCACAAAAGTGGTTATTAATGAACAGAGAACCTAAATGCTTCCTAGTTTGATTACCGTGTGAGTAGTTCTTATTGTCACTTTAACTGATGTGCATAAAGCTAGAGGTAAGAAGCGATCATCAAGGGAGGGCATCATTATCATAAGGTTAGCTGTCATGCCTAGAGGGGCACCTTAATCGTGGCAATCAGTGATATATAACATTAAAGCCCAAGAATGCCAACTTTAGGCACACAAAAACTTCCATACAATGCACAAGGCGTACTTCATAACAAAGAGAACACATTAGAGTGGTACAAGTTATGATGGTAGTAATTTATTAGCAATGCAATAGAACCATATATATCATTAAACTTAAATAAAGTAGATTACATTTCTTAGGGGCATACCACCGCTAATGTCCTCAAATGGATCAAAGGATTATAGTCATTCATATCACATATTCAACATTGAAGATTTCCAAGAGCAACTTCATCTTATGCTCTCAAATCTTTCATTAAAGCTCCCAAGTCCACTAGTGATTTCCTTGTTGTCTTGTCCCTCGAGTAAAGCTTTAAATATTCTTGTTTCAGCAAAGATCTATGAGGATGTAAGCTTACAACACACTTAGTGAGATACTTTTCATCATTCGCACCAACAACCATAAACAAACAAGTATATTAGTTAAAGCATATGCTATGCTCATGCAACAATCACATGTAACACAAAAATATGTGTGGTGATCCGAAAACCACACATAAAACATATTTATTCCTCCATGATAAGGGTTAGAGAATTCGAATTGAGGTTTTTCTACATCCTTTGCTGCTAATCCCCAAGTACCTACTCATAGCAATCGGTCGGCATGGCTCCTTCCTTAGGATGCATTCCCCAAATGTCTATAATTTCTCCAAGAAAGAGTAGATCTACGCCTGTAGCATGATTTCATAGGTCTTTTGGCTTTTCGTGCAGGAGTAGCTGCATTCATTATTCAATTCCTGATTAAGTTATTTTCCATTGAGGAGTGATCAACAAGATAACCACATACATAATAGCATGATAAGGGAAACATAGGGCATTAATTAGCCATCTCGAGGTTTTGATATACTTATCATTTATTGACCAAACATAGAAGAATCACAAGCATAATGCCTTGATATCTCACATACAAATCCATTTTATCTTTTCCATATATTCTAGTGTTATACCATATAAGCACATACAAGGTAAACAAAATTAAGAGGAAGAGCTCACTCGGCCATAGCTCCTAATTAAAGTAGTCCTTAGGAAAGGATACTTTATTATCCATGTTACCTAAACAAAAGAAATACCTCGAATGAGTATTTCATACTAGACTCACTTAAAATTTTACTTTAGCATACTAGTTCTCAGTAGAATTCTCGGTTACTAAGTTTTAACCTTAAAACAGTTATAACTAACTAATTTTAACTCCTATTTTCGTATATGAGTAGTTGATTTCTACCTACTTCGATTGCTCTATCCATTTTTAAGGTTATTTCAAACATTTAAGGTTAACTATGTCTCGAAATCATCAAGATTAGATTACATCTAGACTTGTAATCAAGCTCATTTTGACACTTTTCGCAAGTTTTATCTCATATAGACTCTCTAAGGCATGTATATATATATTATCCCTATACTCGAACATAATAGAAACTACACTATCTTAGTGATGTTGCTCACAATAGAATTTTTACTAAAGTAACCTTTGGAAAGAATTTAGAAAACTTAGGTTCATAAATAAAAACTTTGAAACTTGTAGTGAAATTTGTTTCTTAGTACTTTAGAATAGGTGACTTAATCTTAAAAACATGGTGTTATACTTTATTTTATTCTTTGTACATTTTATTTCGACTTTTATTTGAAAGTTTTGTTTGGCAAAACTTTGATTTCTATGTATTTCCATGAAAAGAACTTTAACTTGCAAAAACTTCTAAAATTTATGCCTATAATCTCAACATGTTTTTAGAAAAATTATGTGTAAGGTTTGTTTCTTAATTTTATTATTTATAAGTATTAAAAACATGTTGTTTTAAGAGAGAAAAATCAAGTTTCACATTCCCTTTTGATGCTCGCATGTTGTGGCATTTTTGAGAAAATGGAGGGGTGGTTTTGTTTTTTAATTTTTCTCTTGACTAGGGATTTCTCATGTGTTTAAAGTAAGTTTTAGAAAATATTTTTCATAATAAAAACTTGTAAACTTGTAGAGGTTCATAACTTTTTGAATCTCCCATATCATGTTAGACTCTCTAAATTAGTAATGTGAACATAATGATAATCTCAAGATTACCATCTTGTTTTTACTTTTAAATTTAGAAACTTTTAGCCATCATTGTATTCTAGATTCAAGAGAATGATTTTGGCATTATAACAACATTACTATGAGCAATTTATGTACATGAACATCAAAATAAGACTATGGCTATTATCATATTAAGGTGGTTATGGACATGAAGCAAAATAAATTATCAATAAAAATAGTAAACAAGAACATAAAAGCAATGAAATAAAAGATGGGAGTCTTAGATCATACTCAAGGCTTCTCAAAACTTGAAATGGACAAGTCACCAAGAAAGTAATTTAAAAAAAATGAGAAGAAACAAAATAAAGTGGGAGTCTTAGATTTTAGATAAATCTCCCTGAGAATTGAAATAATTCAATCTCCTTCGAACTTGAATATGGACAAATCCAAAACTAGAAAATGACTAGTCTCATTATGACTTCAAATGGTCAAGTCTAAAATATGAAAATAAATAAATTGCAATAAGTAAAGAACATTAAAATAAATAAATTACAAGGTTAATAGTGAGCAATATGCTCTAATGATTATATATATATACATATATATACTTATGTATATAAAGGTTAGATTAGAAAATACAAATACAAATACAAACATAAATATGGCATGAAACAAACTATGTTGTCTTTTATTTTTCCATCCCTAGCTTGATGTATCATGTGGATATTTTATGGAATTTGTTCAAAGACACACATACATATACCACATAATATTATACATGAAGGAGGTTTAGTGTGTTTACTTAAATAAATGAGATGTATGTGAGGAAAGGGAGAAAAAAAAAAGAAGGAAAGGGGAAAACTTTGGAGAGAAAATGAGAGAGTTTTATGGATAGTATGTAAGGTATGAAAAGTGAGGGAATGAGGGAGTATTTATAGAAGGTGAGGAGGGATTAAAGAATGAAAAAAAATTAATTAAAAAAATGAAAGAGAGGGAAGAGGGGGAGAGCTGGTGTCTTTCATGGAGAGAGAGAGAGAGAAGAAAAGAAAAGTTAAGTATGATATGTGTAAGAATTTGCATGTAAGAGTAAATATAGGTGAAAGAATAGGTTTGACCAGTGATATAAAATAGAGATTGAAATGAAAGAAATATACTGGTAGAAAATAGGATATGCATAAATTTGATTCAACTAATGTTTTTACTATATGATAAATTATTATACGATATTAGAAATATAATTAATATTATTTTATTATTAATTGTTATCCGGTGATGTTATCTTGATATGCATGCTAATAATATGGTATATGAATGGTTTGGTTTAACTGATGAAATTTTAATTCGATAAATTAATACTATATTATAGGAAATTATTTTATATTATTTTAATATTAAATTCTATTTGGATATGTTGCCTTGATTTGCTTGTTAGAGATCAGATAGTTAAATTGTTTAGTGTAAGGTTTTCGAATTAAAAGATTATCGATTTTTTTTTTTTTTTTTAAAGGCACTCTTTTTCTTAGGGGTTTAATATTTAGGTTTTTTTTTTTTTTTTATTCTCATATTATTCATCAAACTTTTAAGATTATCCGACTTGTCTAACATTGTCTAGGGTTTCTTGGACTTGTGATTGGTTTGATCCGATTATAGGGTTTCTTGGTTTTATGGTTGAACCAGATCGATTCAATTGTAGTATTTGAAATTGTTTTAACGGTTATATGTTTTTGTTAAAATACCTACCTTTAGGGTTTTCGAGCCTTGCTTAAATCATCCGATATCCTAAGATTATTGAATCTTCATTTGATCCCGTTTAGGGTTTTTAGAGTTCGGTTTTAACTTGGATTGATTTTAGGGTTTCGGTTTCAATATCAACTCTTGGTCTCTCATCCAATAGCACTAGAAAGGCTAGGCGCTTATAGTAACAATGTCATGAGTTGGGTTTGTAATAAGAATCTACCCAAATCTTTGTAAATGTATTCCAATGGACAAACCCTATTGTTAGGAGACCAAAAGGGGATGGTCTCGAATGGTGAAGAAATGAGTGAAAGCAAGATGATGCCTATGGAAGCCTAAAATTCTAATGGGATTATCATGGTGGAGTTGACGACAGGTGGAATGTGGTTAGTGATCTTTTATATGTGACTAGTGATATTTTATTTGCCTCATTTCATGGGCATAATGAAGTTAGGTGAGGGAGAATGTCATGGTTTGGGTTTTCATTGTTAAGTAAGAGTGTTCAACTCAAGCATGTAACTTTGTGAATACCATTTAAACTAATTCTAGGAGTGGATTTACTATGATCTTTTAAGGCAAATTTGGCAACCTTTATGAGTAAACTGGTCAAGAGTTAATGTTGTTCTGCTAATGAAACCATCGAAATTAGTTTAAATGGTTAAGCCTCTCAAATATAAGGAGTATTATGACAACATTAAGGAAGTGCTCCTTCTAAGAAGGACAAACTCGTAATGAACCTGAAAAAAAGGAAGAGAGACCATTATAAATTAGTGATAATTATGAGATGCTCAAGTACTGCATCAACATTCTAAGAGGGAAAAGCCTCCTATCTCATAACATTTGCGATTCTTAGACCTAAGGATGGTAGATGATGAGACTAAGGCTTTAGATTAGATTATAGAACTCCTTGATGGACTATTGTTATGCTTAAGCTTGCCTTTTAATGACCCTAAATGAATGTTTCTTCTTTTTAACTTTCACTGACATACTTTTTTCTTGTAAAAGAATTTGGGTAAAAGGTGAAATGGCAAGGCCACATAATATAAACACAAAAAAACCATTCACTTTTATTTTCTCTTCGTTCTTCACTTAAGGAAAAACTTTATTTCCTCTTCGTTCCACTTAAAACTGCTAAGTTGATGAATTATTATTATGTAAAATGATAAATAGCAATTTATAATCTCATACAAATGAATTTTCATTCAATGATTTTTTTTAAATTTGCTATAAATACTTCTATCTTAAAAATATCATATATATACAATTAGCATCTCTCTATAATAAATGATAAGAAAAATTAAAAATATTTTATTTTTAACTAATAATTATTTATTTTATCTTTTTTAATATTTAATATTGTATAATAGCTATTATATTTTTAATGAATAAGAATTCAATTATCTCATCTGACCATGGAACTAGCCCTCGTGGACCGTCCATTTGCAATTTGCCACGATGACCGTGTGACGTCCCAATCTACTAGGTTGGCATCCCATTAAAAACTTTCCCAACAATACAACAAAAGCTATTTCAGGTTATGCAGGGTCTACCAGAAAACCACGTGGGCATAACTTTCCAATCAAAATTATTGTCCATGTACATCGGCAAGTATGAAAGCACCTAACCATAGTACAATAAATAATATTCTCGCCGTCGGCCAACACGTGAATTTCCCATCTTGCCCTTGACTTAACTAAACAAAACCGTTTTGAAAAGTCGGCAGGATGTTGCGCTTCCGTGAAGACCTTACAAGGATTGTTTGGTCATATGAAATAACATCCATCTGCCAGCATGAAAAACGATGACTTAATGCAAGAATAGGTAGAGATAGGCAAGGAGCATGGACTAAGGTAGAATCTGGCGGTAGTTTTTAAACCATGGTATATAGAAATAATAGTTATCAATAATTTAAGAAATAGGTTATGCATACGTCTAAAGGTATTAATATATCTTTGCTTCTTGAAAAATCCCAGCTTCTTGTTTTTAATAGTTCATAACCACCATAAGCACTTCATATAAATTACATATCAAATCTTTCTGAGTAGGCTTGCCAATAAATCATTCTTGCTTAAAGCAATGATGGCATCATGAGTATGGTAATTGTAAGTTCATGAGCGTTAACCTTGGCACAATCTAAACACATTGCATCAATCAAGTGTAATCTAGGTTCATGCAACCAAAGTTAGGGACCAAGGTTTGTTGTAATGGTGTAAGGTGGTTCAATTTCATTATGTTAAGTTATTTTGAAGAGGCTTGAGTCAGCAAGATGACACAATTAGTGCGTGCCAGATGGTTGTTATGGGGTGTTTTGGTTGGAATTCAACTAACTTAGGTGGTTACAGTCATGTAGATAAATGATTAAGTTAAGTAGAATTGGAGAGGTTTGACATGATTTGATGATTCTGAACAGGTGATGTTATGATCAAAATTAAGTGGTTCAGTGGAGCTCAATGTGCTATTTGTGTAAAGTGGCTTCATATTAATAAGCATCAATAGAAAATCACACTATAGTTATTTTACAAACCAAATGTCATGATAGTATTATGAAAGTAGTGTAAATGGGTAGCTTATAATGTTAATTAAACATACTATAAATGAAAGGCCGAAAAAGAAAAAAATAACATACTATAAATGATTCCATCAATCATTACTCAATGGGAGTGTTAATATTCAGCATAGAGCACAATATTTTTAAAATAACACAAAACTAAGAAAGCAATGTAACACGTCCTCTAATATTATGTTTTGTTGCCTAAGTACATGCCGATGATAGTGTAATGGTAGTACAGTGATGGCATACTCATGATAGAAGTAGACCCGGCGGAAGTAAGGTGATTTAGAAAGTGTGTGTTGTAGTTGAGAGACATTATTTTGCACTAAGTTTTTATACCATCAATAGGGTAAAATCTAAAAAATTATTATAAGAAAATTTCCCATAAAATTATATTGTAAATTAAATGAAATATTATAAAAAAGATATATCACACTAACAAGTATCAATATTTAGTAGCAAGCTCATTTAAGGAATCAACATTTTACATAATAAATTTAATGAGGTATCAACGTTTTACAAAGTTCATTTAAGATATTAATATTTAGATTAATTTTGTCAATAATCAGTCAATACATTATTTGACTCACTTTATAAAACATTAATATATTTTTTTAACCACTTAAGATATTGATACCTTAAATGAATTCACGTAATTTACCCTATAATAAAATTTTATGCATGGTATTAAGCTATATAGACAATTTTAGTCAAAATGAGATATAGCTGAATTTGAGTATGAATTCAATTTGAAATTTCAAAACATAAACTTGATCATATTTATAATTTTAAGTTTGAGTTTGATTTAAATTAATAATAAGTTTGAATCTGACTCGACTTGACTAAGTTTATGTATAAACTGATCAAACTCATTTAAAGATTTATTCTTGACTAAGTTCAATTAGCTTGTAGGATAATTAAGTTATAGATGATACCATTCAAGCTCCATGCGATTAAATACCCAACTATTTTAAAATCGGTGGAAAAGAAAGATGTGAAGGTAATTAAAACTCTTGATCCTCCGGTTGTGCGCGTGAAAAAGGAATCAAACCATTTCTACAAGCATCCTATGGCATGCGTAGACACACGCGTCCCTTTTAACCGGTGATTACCCGTTGGCACTTGCCAGCAAATCCTATGACCCAACTCAAGTCATATATATATTAAGTCCACGTACCTTAAATTCTTGCTTTTCATTAATTGACGACCAGCAAAACAAAATAAAACAAAGAAGCCAAGAGAAACTGCGAGAAAATTCCATTCAAACACCAAGAAAAGAAAAATCATAAGAACATAATTAACTTTTGAAGCCGTGTTTCTTGAACTGGTGAATTCTGGGTTAAGTTTAATTACGGTGTTGATTTATTTATGTAATAGTCCTGGTGCAAGATGGGAGCAGAAGCAGAAGTTATGATGTGTCAAAAAAGTGCCGTCCGACCACCGCCGGTGGTCGACGTCAAATGTTTCGTGCCATCTAACGTTCATGAGATCGAAGAGCTGGTCACCACTGTTGCTTCGCCTCTTTCGCCGCCGAGTATCGAGAGGATTCGCATCTCGGAGTCATCCTCCGTCTCGGTTGATCCATCTTCTTCTAAACCGGTGAGTTAACTTAGCTTTCCATCTATCTGACTTGAAAAGTCAACCTCTTATGATGAAAGTAGAGTCTAGCGATCGTGTTAGTTGGTGTTTTTGCTTTTTTTTTTTTTTTTACATGAAAAGTGTTAAGAAATAGTCTGACATATCTGTCAAGTAAAGAATTATTGGTATTCCCACTAATTATTTCACGTCAATCTTTTCTCACGTTTTGAAGCCTGCAAATTTGAGAATAGGGTATCCTATATTTTTCCAATATTTACATGTTGGTGGTCCAGCTATGATGTCTGACCGGAATAAAGTGATTTCATGCAACAATTATTGACTTAGGAATATTCTTGGGTGGTGTCAAAATGAGCTAGATCTTGATATTTGTTGTCCAACTGACGATTTTACCCTTGGTGGTTGATTGTTTCATGAGTTGTTTAATCTTTGAAGGAATTAAAACTAGAGTACTCAATATGTGTACGAAATCGGTCGATCAAATCATTTTTTCTTTTTTAAATTCAATTCAATCATTCATGATTTTTACATATGTTTTTCTTCCTTAAAAAATTTGACCAAGCTAAGTGTCCTTTGATTCGAGGAAAGGGTTGTAGGTTATTTACCTAAAGAACGGTTTTCTCTACTCTTTTGAAGAAATTTCTAGCAATCCGTGGGTTTCGACGCTTGCTGTAGTGGCTTGGTCTACAAGAGTAGTTATAATTACATTTTGTTCTGCTACGAAATCGAACTCCTGATAGAGAGTAGTGTTTCATGGATAAATTTAAAATGTTTGGCAAACTAGTCCATTTACTGTTTCAATTTATACAAAAGGGAGGTTCATCAAGTTAAACATTCATCTAAATTGAGCAGGTGGTTATAGGTAACCAGATATGATACTCGGCACCCATACTCGTATTGGAAAAAAATATTTAGTGGATAATATATACTGTACGTATGGTCACGTATTAAAATATTATTAATAGTTTCGTGTAATGTTACATGCGTGGCATGTAATACCTACTGATTCGTTCCTACTCCTATTGACTATCAAATTTCATCTTTACGAGAGATTGATTAGAGAGGACAAAGTAGTATTAGATAATATGAGTGGTTAAAAGCCCAGAGGAGTCCCTAGTCCTGGATAGAGAGTCGATCATCCGCATGGCAACCACGGGGAGGTTTCAAACCTACAGTATGATTTAGCGAGTACAATATGATCCAATTAGTGAGTGCATGGTTTTAAATTGCTCGTCTTAGCACCATCCTAGATTTTTGTGCCATGAAAACATAGTCAACAACATGTATCTCAAGAGGCCAAAAAGCACAACATATATCTCAAAGTAAGATTTATAAAATTTATGGCATCCAAGTTCTTCAACATAAAAGAACCTCTTCCAAGCATTGCTTCTCTAATTGTATACCCCCTTCCATTTCCCAATAATAGATAATACATGTACGTTTTGCAATCGCTTCAGGGTGCCAGCATGTCCTGTGGATGGAAAGGATTAAAAACAGGGAGAAAACCGAGATGGGAGGTCTTGCAAAGACACAGGAGAGGAAAGGCAGAAACAAGGTTTTAGCATTAAGAGGGTACTTCTAGCAATTTAAACTGGCTGTTTTTTCCCTTCATGTTATGGGGCTTGCCCAGCCAATATACATTCTAACACGACCCGACCTGACCCATCTTGCCTCTGTATGGGTTTTTTCCCCTGTGTTCCGTGTAGCATTGATTTTCTCCAGCCACCTACTTCAATAGGGATGGCAGACTTGGCTATACGAGTAATTTGTCTTTGCTGTAAATATTTCTCCACTAGTTAAACCATCCTTAAGATATGTTTCTTGACTACTTTCTTACCTAAAGTTTGAAAGTATTTCTCGACTTTTCTTTATCATAATGTTTGTCAATCTTGATTGAATTCAACACAAAAAACTTCACTAGGAAAGCCTATACCTTCAATATGTGTTGGATTGGTGTCATAATGTTTTTGCCTTTGATTTCATATGGTTACATCACTCTAGAATGTGTATCGCATTTTCATGTCAGCCACTAATTTCTTTCAGGAGATCAAATCCGCGGAGGATATTCCAGATGACTTTCACGAGCCTGCAGTTCCATACTTCACTCCAAGTATTCGTTCTGGTAGCTTTGCTGACATGGGTCCTCGAAGGAACATGGAAGATGAGCACATACGAATAGACGACTTGTCTTCATATTTAGGCTCATCGTATACGTTACCTAAACCGAATGCCTTCTATGGGGTAATTGCAAACTTAAGATTGATGCTTATATTTTTGCAACATTGGTTAAAGTTTTGTTGAGGTTATTGAGGTTGATTGTAGTTGATTTTACCTGTAGGTTTTCGACGGTCATGGGGGACCAGAAGCAGCAGCCTACGTAAGGAAAAATGTAATGAGACTCTTCTTTGACAATGCCGTATTCCCTCAGTCTCCTCTAGTTGATGACTTCTTCTTGGTTGAGGTTGAGAAATCTACGCGTGGAGCTTTTCTTTCAGCTGATTTGGCCTTAGCAGATGAAACTAGTGTGAGCAGTTCTTCTGGCACTACAGCTCTCACGGCTTTCATATTCGGAAGGTAAATAATATATAATATATATATATATATATGCACTCAATTTTGATTTATTCACTTCTCTTCCATTGTTGAATAATTCATTCTTTCTTCACTTTTTCAGTCTTCTCATGGTAGCCAATGCTGGGGACTGTCGTGCAGTTCTCTGCAGGAAAGGAGAGGCGATCAACATGTCCCAAGACCATAGGCCAATCTATCCACCCGAACGGAGGAGAGTTGAGAAGTTGGGTGCTTTTGTTGATGACGGATATCTCAATGGTGTTCTATCAGTAACCCGAGCTTAGGAGATTGGGATATGAAGGTCCCCAAGGGCCCTTCACCTCTCATAGCAGACCCAGAGTTTCGCCAAGTAATCTTGTCAGAGGATGATGAGTTTCTAATCATAGGGTGCGATGGGATTTGGGATGTGATGTCTAGTCAGCATGCTGTTAATGTCGTGCGCAGAGGTCTTCGCCGACATGATGATCCTGAGCAGTGTGCAAGGGACCTTGTCAAGGAGGCATTGCGCCTCTGCACCTTTGATAATCTTACTGTTATTGTAGTATGCTTCACACCCCTTGACCATCGAGAGACTCCACCGTCTCAGGAGCGTAAACTTAGGTGCTTCAGCTTCTCATCAGAACCCTTTGTAGCTTGAGAAGCTTCTTAGATGGCAGTAACAGCAACAGTCGATAAGTGCAGTTCAATGTCATTATTCTGGTGATAATTCCTTCATTATTGGGGAATTTGATTGGGTCCCTGTTTATTTGGCTCCTTCAGTGAAGTGTGCTGAAAAACAGCTTGTGGTTTATATTTTGCAGCAGCTTTGCTGTATGTTGGCAATTGGGGCTCGGATCCAGGTTATGTACATATAAGGGTAGGGTTGGTGATGTTTTGTATGAGAGGAGAGATAACTACTATGGATTCTGTGTAGTAATTGCGCAATTCATTCTTTGGCGGTCCATTGCGACAACCTGAACGACATTATGCATGAGCATTACTTTCTTATTAAATCGGCATTGTATAATTCCTATATCATGTTTGTGTGTATATATTTTCCTTCCCTCGGCAATCATCATCGAAATTTCACCAAGGCTAAGAATGCCCATAAAGTTGGGCAAGTGCTACATCATTCATCATGTATTTAAAAGCATTTAACAAGAAAAGATTAAAAAGTAACAGTGGGTCTTCTAGTCAAGACATAGGACAGAAACAATTGGTAACAAACAAGCAATCCAATCTGCTACCTTGTTCAGTGACAATAGCAAAAAAAGTTATCGAGGAAATTCTTTATTTGACAAATAGCCAAAAAGAAAAAAAAAAAAAACCAAACTATTTAAGAGATCATTACAGTATGCTATAACTTTATTGAATTAAACTTGAGAAAACATTTGATGTTTTAAATCTTGGTCAGAGAAAATGGAAGGGTTAAGGCAACCATCACATCTTTGAAATTGGCACAGATTGCAAGGAAATGAACATCACACGTATTCTTTTACGTAAGATTGGTGATGATGTACAATGCTAGCATTATTGTCGTGTTAATCATTTATCATTTTATTGGGTTTTCTATCTTGCCATATTCTCTAAACATGACTTTAGCAAATTGGTGTATTTAGTTCATTGGTTTGACATTGATTTGATATCTATTTCAGTTAGAGTATTTTTAAAAACAGATACAAATAAAAAATAAATATTTTTATTTATAATAATACTTATAGATTAGATACATGCAAATTAGGTACACATAAAATATAAAATGAAAAATGGACCATCCAAACAGATGTCATAAGCACAACAAACTTGTTATTCTTTGTCTGGTTGTAATAATAAAGAGATTTTTGTTTTGAACTTGTTAATTTGGATATTTGGTTTTTATTCTGTTTGTATTACCATTGCAAGCAAATTATCTTTATTCATGATTACTCTAGAGCAACTTATGTACTTCCTTATGCGCAAAAATGCATCCACTCATTATTTACTCACTTCATCATATGGTTTTCATAAGTTTCAAACCCATGTCCCAATAAGATATAAGAGGGAATATATTCCCACTACTATTTGCATGATAAACAGGATTGTTAGAATAATTTTAATTCAAAACAACTTTGTGGCAATATTGAAATTGCCCACAAAAATGTCATGTAAGATTGACAAGGGAAGAAGAAAGGGTCAGGAAGATATACTTGGATCCATTTTTAAGCTTTCACACTCTACCTTTGCTGTGATTCAAGTAGGAGCTTCAGGTGGGATTAAACTTTTTGAGGAGGTTGGTAGGTTTTTAACTTATTATAGTACCATTTACATAACTTCATCAAACTTTATTTTGTGTATAATCTCGGAAGATCAATGAGATCAAAGCTTGGTATATGAATTGGTCGTGTTCGTTTAGTATCATGTATTATATATTTTTGCTAATATTGATATGGATTAAATTTAGTTTAAATTTATAAATAAACGATACTCTGAGCTATGTACTCATAAACCAACTTATAAATTATAATGATTATATAAGTGGATTGAAAAGTTGGGATCAAGTGGCTGAATTAAGTTAAAACATATGATGCCTCTTCTAATGTGGGGCAAGGTACATATTTTATGAATCCATTACTAATGGGAATTTACATGGGTTTGGAAGTCCATATGAATTGGTTATGTATGATATGGGAAACTTATGAGGCATGGGATGGAGATTATGACAACAAGCAATGGCCATCCAAATGGGTCATGAAGTTGGGAAGCAAGCTGGGGTAATGGTTATTACTTATTAGCATTAATGCCATATAGGATAAGCAAGTTGTCGATTGGCCATTGGTGGCCATCACAAGTAAAGAAATCAAGTGGCAACTCCTAATGCTTGTTGCTTTAGGATAAATACAATATCACGGTTACCTACCAAAAGCTGAATCGGCCGACAAGTGATAAATTAAAATAAAGTAAATATATCTATAACTGTGAATCGGTAGTAGAGATAAAAACGTAAATTAAAATCTAGCAACTTTTATGTTTGATTATACATTTCTATCTATTCGTTTGCTTATGTTACTATATGAGGTATCGGCATCAAATTTATTTGCTACGAGTTGATAAAAGATACCCACTAATCTATTTACTCTTTGGGGACCTTTTGTTTTCCATGTACTGTCTAAGAGAAGTAGTCTAGCATTGAGGATGATATGATGCCTTATGTGCTCTTACTTGAAGATAGGAACGTGTAGTTATACTTATTATCATGTTCTCTAGACCCGGGGCAAACGATTCTGACATTACCATTTAAAAGAAAAAGGTAAATGAGAACTTTAAACGTGTATCTATGTATATCTAATGGGTTAGATGAGGAGTATCTTGTGAACTCTATATTCTGCTGCAAATAATTAAAGTTCTATGTCTTCATCCCCTATATATATATATAATATTTAAGAATAAGATGCATATGGTTTGGATGGCTACTAACTATTGTATTAAGTTGAATAAAAGCATAATTCATGGGAGAATAAGATGGGTTTTGTTGCAACTTGCATTAAAATTTGATAATATTCATTTTCCATCCAGCCTATACTGACCCAAATTTTTCCACCTAGATCTCACATGTTATTTGAATAGACTTGGTCAGGCCAAACTTTCGTTATCAAATATCATCAATATTCAATATTCAATGATGTTAATAGTCTTATAGTCTAGTAATGATATATTTTTTTAATCTTTTGAGTAAGAGGTATCAGATTTGAATTTTTTTTACCATTCTAATGAAAAAAAAAAAAAACAATATTCAACGACCGGGAGGAAACATAGTTCACTGAATCGACTTAAACAAAGGTGGTCTTTTTGTCTCTAGTCAACGCCATTGAAGCTTTCTTTATTTGCCTAGTGCTTTGAAACAAAATAATTAATAGCATTAATCATGGCAAGTTGTTCTTTCCTTTTTCTTTTTTTCCTTTCTTTTTATCTTTTATTTATTTATTTTTTTTTTTTTGGGAATAAGCAAGGTAAACCTCGTCATTGACTCCAAATTGATTATTAGAGACGAATAATATAGGGGAAAAAGAAAACTAAAGTCAAATCTGGATGTTGGGTGGGCTTTTTTATTACGCATTATATGCAGATTTACTTTTGTTCTATGAAGCAATAGTGTGCTTGTATTATAATTCATTTAAAAGGACAGATTTATCGGAATCTGATCAAAGCTTATTTTAATTATATGCTCCAGTCAATACCGTATAATGTATTTCTCTTACTGTATTGTTTGCGTTTAAAATCGTTGCTATAGATAAGTATTTACAAATTACAATACGAATAAAATATTTTGGAGCGCCTTTTAATCATTTATGTTTTTTTTTTTTTTTTGTATATCAATAATGAGCCAGCGAGTAGCATAATTAATAAAGACTAATCAACGATTGATTAATCTCAAAAACAAACATAAATTTTGATAAATTTTCAATTTGATTAAAAGTGATATTATTTTGACACGATAGTCTAAAGAATAGAATAAAACGAATATATATGATATCCTCCAAAACCTAAATATGAAAAATTCTAAAAAAATACAAGAAACTAATTAAAAGGCCGATTTTAGGCCTTAAACAGTGTCTTTCGAGCCTCAAATTAGCAATTACGGGGCATAACCCTAGTAACTAATATAGCTTATGCACGTTTATTGATAGTATCAAATTATAAAATTTATAAACCTATGTTAATTCTTACGATCGAGTATATGCAAGTATACTTATCTAGAGTAGTATATGATTAAAATGGGTATCGTCCACAGGGATCTAAGGAATAAGTACTAGTATTATCATTTTTCTAATATTTAGCCTAAATCTTGAAGTAATATCTTTATTTAACTACTAATTAAATAGTCTTGCAAATCCTAAGATTAATTATGTATGCTTTCAAAAGATGTATTTAGTCACAAAACATACCTCTCATTTTGATCTGCCTTAAACCTCAAATTTCTTATCATAAATTGTTTATACTTTGCACTACCGGATCTCTTAAGTAAATCAATTATTCCCTCGAGTTAATTAATTGCTAATCCTACATGAGATAGTGGAGACCTCTCCCTCACTAACGCCACATAAGATTGCATAAAAGTTTATGATCCTTATAATAAATATTTAATTTTTTTTTGTAGAAAATCAAAGTTTCCCTAACTCTAGGTGAAACATGTAATTTCTTTATTCATGAAGTCCTATCATATTAGATGAAATCTTTTTCTATCTAACAAGAATCATACATGCAATTAATTTTGTATACAAATTAATCACAAGATAATTAAATCACATGACTAGATACAAAGATATAAACTTTTCATTAATTTAAAAGTAGTTCAATCACATGGTTTAGGGTTTCATAAGATGCAAGGTATAAGGATAAACTCCATGGAATTTATAATGAGAATAAAAGATCTAGAGAAAATAAAAATAATCATGATGTAACAATAAAACCCTTGTATATGTCTTGTGATCTCCGATAATGTTCAAAAAATTCTTCTATTAAAATTCGTCATTTTCTCTCCTAGGGTCTAGAAAATATGTCCAAAATTATTATTTTTAAATGAAAACAAAGGGGGCTATTTATATAATAGGAAGGTAAATAGATATGCACGGCTTGTCCTGCATGGCCGTGCTTAGGGAAGGGCAGAAATAAATTCAATCGACATTGGAATTTTACAATATGCATTACCTAGTCTGCACGACCATGCAGAATAAGTAGGAATTAGAAGCTATGTTTCTTGCATTTTTCTCCTCTATTTGCTCTCTATTTGTTCCTTACCATTTCCCCTACTTGTGCTGAACGAGGGGCTAAAATTTGAAAGCCCACTAATTTGTTTTTTTACCTTTAGCAAGGCCATGCACAAAGTAGTACATGTATAAATTTTAACTCCTAATAAAAATTTGTAAAATTTTCCTTGATTTTCATTGAATCTTCCAAATATGTTATATAAACCGTGAAATGAATATTTCATAAAAGAGTATCCTTTTTCTTAATCAAATCACAATAAATACATAATAAATGTATCCAAATAAGCATTAAGAATAATGGTCTTTTGATATTTATCAGTAGCTTTCCAAATGAACTTTGTTTGGATATATAATATAAGGATTCTAAATTATTTGCTGAAAGGTATGACTACTTGCAGGTTGGCTGCGCATTTACTTCTTTTTGGACCTTTTAGACTTGTCTAGTTTGTCTAAAAACCGACCTACTATCTGCTTTGCATCATTCTCACCGATTTGAAAAGAACTCGACCCTGTGTTCTCTTCTAGATACAATGGTTCATCATCTAAATAGAAATGAAAGATATTCGCTACATTAAATGTCTTAGATATTTTGATACTATTAGGCAGTGTAACTACATAAGCATTATCATTGATTTTCTTCTTAATCTGATGTGCCCCACACTTCTTAGTTGCAACTTGCTATACCTCCTAACCAAAAACCTCTCCTTCGTAGGAATTACTATCACCTGATCGCCTATTGTAAATATCTACTTCCCACAATATTTGTCCATTGCTCCCTTGTAATTAGCATTGGACTACTCAATCTTCTTCCAAACCTTTGCTGTCATGGGCTGCCAATGTTCTTCCATATTCTTCACCACATCACTAAACTCAGGATTCTTAGGAAGCTTTATCAAGTCTAAGGCATTCTGAGGTGTTTTGGTATAGACCATAGAAAATGGAGACTTCCTTGTTGTCTTGTGAACAATACTATTGCAAGCAAACTCTGCCTATGCCAATGCAATATCCCACTGCTTTGGCTTTCTCCTTACAAATGCTTCTAATCAAATTACCCAAGTTCTGTTCGTGACTTCAGTTTAGTCATTGGTTTTAGGATGGGCTGTGCTGTTGTGATTCAAAGATGAGTCAAACACCTACCACTAAGTCTTCTAGAAATGACTGAGAAACTTGTTGTCTCAATCATATGTTATGGACTTTGGCACCCTAGCAATTGCACCACCTCTTTGAAAAACAATTTAGCTATGGCTTGTACATATGCTACTTTGCGACAAAGAATGAAGTGAGCATATTGGAAAACCTGTCAACAATCACAAAATCAGAATCCATGCCCCTTTGTGTAGAAGGCAATCCAAGAGCAAAATCCATAGACAAGTCTTCCTAAATATTCTTAGGTATAAGTAAAGGCATTAACAAGCCAATGTTTTGAGATTGCCCCATAGCTATTTGGAACACATAGTATCGTTGCACCAACCTACTCACATCCTTCCTTAAATGAGACCAATAAAATCTTTCACTAGCTATAGCAATCATCTTATCTCACCTTAGATGACTAGCTAAGCCACCCTCATGCAAATTACAAATAAGTTTCTCCTTTAGAAAAGATTTAGAAACACACAACCAATTTCCACACATCAAATAACCATCATGTATATGATAATTTGCATAAGTTTACCTACTAACACACTTTTCCCAAACCTCTTTGAAATCCACATTAGCCTCATACAACTCTTTTAAGTGCTCAAAACCTACTACTTCAGCACTTAAAGTCACTAGAAGATTACTTACCTACACAATGCATTTTGTTTGGCACTCCCACTTTATGCCTTAACTTAAAAGGGAATTTATGAAAAAACTGAATCCACATCGCATGCATGTCTTTGTTGATATTGGCCTAATTATTAAGATGCTTAAAGGCATCACAATTTGAGTGCAACATAAACTCTCTGCCCACCAGGTAATACTCTTAAGTTCTTAGAGCATGCACAACAAAATAAAATTCTCCGTCATATGTGGACCAATTCTGCCTAGAATCATCTAATTTCTCACTAAAAAATGCAATAGGCTTCCTCTCCTGGGATAGAATAGCTCCAATTCCTACCTTACTAGCATCACAATCGATTTAAAAGACTTCATCAAAATTTGGTAATGCCAAAGTCGGTACACCACACAATTTTACTTTCAAAATTGCAAAGCTACTCTCATCCTCATCACCCTCTCGGAACTTGCCCTTCTTCAAACACTCTATTAGGGGGGTTGCAACCATGCTAAAATGCTTGATAAACCTCCTATAAAAGCTAGCCAACTCAGGGAAACTCCTCAACTCAGTAACTGTTCTTGGGATTGGCCATTCCCTAATTGCCTTCACCTTCTCTTCATCCACTTGAATTCCATAACCACCGATGACAAAGCCTAGAAATAACAACTTTCTAAACATAAAGATGCTCTTCTTTAAGTTCTCATAAAGTTATTCCCTCACAGAACTATTGGCACATCCCTTAAATGCACAATATGTTCCTCCTTCAATTTACTATACCCCAGGATATTGTTAAAATAAACCATAACAAAACGACCAATGAAGGTTTTTAATACCTGGTTCATGACATGCATAAAGATACTAGGAGGATTGCTTAATTCGAAGGCATGACCAGTTGCTCATAAAGCCCTTCTTTAGTTTTGAAGGTTTTCTTCCATTCATCTTTTTGGCCTGATGGCGATATGGTGATACTTACTCCTTATCAATCTTCGAAAGTATCATAGCCCCACTCAATCTATTAAGCATGTCTTCCAACCTAGAGATTAGGAACTTATACCTCATGATAGTCTTGTTGATTGCCCTATATTAACATATGTTCTCCAATTACTATCTTTTTTGGCGTCAACAAGGCTGGTACAGTGTAGGGACTCATGCTCTCCCTTATGAACAGCTTCTGCAGCAACCTTTGTACTTTCTTCTAAAAAACTTCACTCACCTTTGGGCTCATTCTGTAATGAAGGAGATTTGGCAAGTTAGCACCTGAGATTAAATTAATGTGGTGCAATATATCGCTCATGGGGGGCAAGCCATCTAGAAACTTGTCTTGTAGTACTCCGTTGAATTCCTCTAGTAACTCCTTAACTTTTTGGCAATTCTTCAATTCGCTCATCCTCATCAACTGTTAAAATTTGCTTCATAGTTAATGCATGCACAATCTAGGACACCTTCACAACATCTTCCATCTCCTTTTCTGATTGTGTAATTGTGAGGAAGGTTTTTCTCTCTACATTAGAAGTTTTGGGATGGTTAGTTGACTTCAAAGAAAGAAGGGTAAACTTCACCCTATCCTTCTCTAATCAGTATACATTGTCCCTACCTGCATGTTAGGCATCAATGTCGTACTATCATGGCCTCTAAACAAAGGGTACTAGGCAACCATGTCCACCACATCAAGTATACCTCATCCTTATATTTGTCAATGGAGAAAGGTACCTTGCAATGCTCTTTAACCTTGAATTTCTCTTCTGCTTTAATCTACCAAATAGAATATAGGTTTGTATTGCCTCTCTTCTTATGATGTTTTTATAGCTACTACTGTCCACAATTAAATCGAAAATACGACCATTAATTGTATACTTAGTGCCACAACTAATGTTGCTTGTTTCTCTCCTCCTTCTTGGGTACCAGCATCAACTTCCTAATCACATAAGCCCGATTATCATCTTCATCACATTCTTCATAATCATCATCTCCATCAGGTCCACAACAAATCTCATTCTTCTTATCTCTCTCCACTATATTCACTCCTCTCCCATTAGGGCACTCATTGGATCAGTAGCATAGTTGATTGCATCTGTAATACTTCCCTAATATTAGTTTTGCATAGGGATTATTCTAATTCTGCACTTCCTTTGACTCCTTCGACTTCACTACCTTCTTCCCCGCTAATTTGTCTTCTTTCTACTTAACAACACCAACTTGTATTTCCTGTGTAGTCTTAGTCTTCTCAAAAGGAATTTTGCTGAACTTTTGCCCCCTATGACTCCTATTACCATCAAAATGGCTGCTCTTCTTCTGCAACATCAACTTCGCTTTAATGACCATGTTCTTCGCATCATTCAAATTACACATAACATAGACTCTATTTTTATCATGGAGAGGTAGCTTCAACCCCTCTAAGTATCTCCTTATCTGTTGATCCTCACTCTCCTTCAAATCATTTCTCTCCACCAACCACATGAATTCAATGGCATATTCGTGCACCATCCTTTGCCCTTGACAACACCTATGGTATTGCCGGAACATGATTTGTTCATAATCAGGGGTAGGTAGTCCAATTGCAACAGCAGCTTCATCTGATACTACGTTCTCATAGGTAGCTTCCTTTTTGATATTTCCTATTCTATAACCTCTCCCACCAAGTAAAAGTGCCTCCTTTTAATCTGCAAGCAACTAATCTTACTCTCTTGTCCTATGGAATTTCCATATATTCAAAAAATCAATCGATTTCCGTAATCCAGTTGATGAAGAATTCAATATTTAAATTCTTGCTAAAACTGGGAATATCTACATTCAACTTAAAATTGCTATTGTCTCCATAGTCGAACCCATCATTATTCCTTCCATATCTGCTACCACCACCACCTCGTCTTCGTGGCTGCTCTTTCTCTAATAACAAATCCTCCTCCTCTTAGAATCATCATAGTAGGTTGGCATCCCATGATTCATAGCAATAGTTCTGACAACAGGTTCGCCTCGTACAGACTTTACCCTTAGTTGTAACCTACCAACATTCCTGTTTCTATTGGCGTCGACACCTAAAGCATCAAAACAATTGATCAGTTCATTAAGGCATTGATCTAAATACCGAAATCGTTGGTCGAGGTTTTCTACTAGGTCTCTCAATGTTGTCCTTTAAGCCTGCACTTGAGCATTGCTCTGAATGTGACTGCTTGCTAGACTGCCATCTCTTGACATCGTAACGTAATTCACATGCTCTAATACCAAACTGACACAACGAATGGCATAATTAACAAAGACTAATCAACGATTTATCTCAAAAGCAAACACAAATTTAGATAAATTCTCAATTTGATGAAAAGTAATATTATTATGATGTGATAGTCCAAAGAATAGATAAAACAAATATGTATTGTGTCCTCCAAATCCTTAGACACGAAATAATTCTAAATAATACGGTAAAATAATTAAAAGGTTGATTTTTGACCCTAAACAGTGTTTTTGGGCCTAAATTGGAGATTGTGGGATAGAATCTAGATAAATAATGTATCTCTCTGAACGAGCTTCATCCGGATATATAAATAAGGATCCTAAATTAAGTGCTGAAAGTTATGACTATTGAAATTCGGTTGCGCGTCTACTTCTTCTTAGACTTTTTGTACTTGTCTAATTTGTTTAAAATCTGGCTCACTATCTGCTTTGCATCAAAGAAGAAAAGAAATCATCGAATTACATATTTGTTTTTGTTCTTTGAAGTTTGAAGCAATTATGTTGTGCTTCAATTATAATTCATTTGAAAAGGAAAATTATATGAGCCTCATTGAAGCATATTTGATTATTTGCTCTAGTCAATATCGTCTAATGTATCTTCCTTGTTGTATTTTATGCAGATAAAATTGTAATTATAAGTATTCATAATCATGAATTCAACCTCTTTTCTTCATTATTCGAGACTAATAATTAGTATCAAATTGAGTGTTGTTTATATATCAAATTAAATATCTAAAATAGTAGAATTCATGATATCCATTTAAAATGAAGGACATTGTTTATCTTGAGTGATACTTGTTTTGAGAAACAAAATGGTAACTAATGAAAGATCACATTAATAGGATTATATGAAGGCAATCTCGGTAAACTTTAATGTCATGTTGAACGGAATCAAATCGCGATTCTACGTTCCATTCCCATTCCTATATCTGAATACATTTGTAAAAGCTAGTATCACGATTCCGGATTCAATTTCATTCCTCGTGATTCATTCCTCCCATTTCGTTTCACGATTCTCACATATTAAATGTGACATAAGATTAAACATACTATATGAATTGCTATCTCTCTTTCCATTCAAATTTAAACATGTGTCCATGTAAAACTGTGAAATTATGAGACAAATTGAAAGTTATATTCGAAGGAATCAATATTGTTACAGAATCCAGAATAAATATCTTAATATAAGAATATAAATTGTTCGAAATTCAATATGGAGAAAGATAAAAACGTTTTCAATCTATTTCATTGTTGGCAAACTAGCAATTTTTGGTGCTGTATGTTTCTTTTAACAAGCGAAGCCACGAATTAGAATAATGAAAATCGATGCAAATCCTGGAATAGATTGGACTGCAGGCAGGTTGAACTATTGCATCTTTGGAGGCATGCTTGTGCATGAGATCAAATTTTTCGTATAGCTTTTAGCAAGTAAAAGCCATAAACTAGAGAGGGTCATGATCGAAACGACTGAGAAGCCCCACATCTTTTCATCATGCGGCTATGTGGCAAGACAATCCGACACAAAGCTAATCACTTCACTTACTCGAGCACCGCATCCCTTTCAACCAGAAACCTAGGCCAAAGAACAAGGGAATGTCAGATGAAATCATGCCAGCATTGGATGCCCCCAATAATTTGTCTCTAGCGTGATAGATTTCTCTTCCTCATTTTACACTGTGTGCTTTTTGGTCACCTATGTCACCTACACATATATCATATAACACTTCTTTTTTTTTTAAAAATAAGCCAATAGCTAAACATGGTTCTTCTTAAAGTGATTATGCACATATTATGTGGATTCCATGCCCCAACGTATGACACTTAATGATGGAATGGCGTGGAGAGAATGACAGAAAAAAGAAATAGACATTTTTAATATCTCAAATATATAAGTGATAGACAATGGAGTTTGAGTAAATCTCGCATGCTATCCTTACATTTCTTGAGCAATTGGAGCAGTAGTTGCCTGATTTACTTGTTTGATCATTGAGAACAAATCTTCCTCTTTGCAATGTTGTTTTGTCTTCTCTCGAAAATTTGGAAATGAGAATAAATGACTGAATATATAAAGATACTTGGAGTGAATGACAACTGTGTCAGATTATCTTAGTGATTAACAAATGAGATGGAGTAAGCTCATCTCATGTTTATCTTGAATAAGCTTCCTATGAGTCAAGACCAATGGTTATCCTCTCACATGCTTGAGTTTGCCAAAGAAAGGTTGGATACGGATAGACCGATCCAATGATCCCTATTTCGAGTCCATCAAGTCAAATCTTCCTAAGTTATCTTAATAAGGGAATTAGACTTATTGGGCTTTGTCACTTAGCTCATGAATCAAGCCCAATATAATAATAATAATACTTATATCTAATTCAAAGCCCCTTTACTGAATATTAAAAGGACAATAGAAATATATGCCCAAAATTCAAAATAAAGAAATTTCTTATATGTCATTCCTTCTTTATGAACCTCATTCTTTCAAATTGGGGATTTATATACCCATCTTTTTGAATTCATTGTTCAACAGGGCACTTTTACATGCAAAATTTTAATAGTGTAAACTATATCAAAATGTATCAATTTTTAGAGGTAATTTCATTTTGAGTGTTTGAGAGATTCATATTTCGCAAAGTGAGTTAGACTAACGTTTCACAAAGTTCATTTGAGTGTCAATGTTTGGATAGTCATTTATTAACATTCCTCAGTTTTTTTTTAATGATTTGTTATGGATACCTCATTTAATTTACTTTGCTAAATATTCATTCATTTTTTTAAACACTTGAAATATTGATATTTTAAATGAATTTACTTCAAATATTAAAACCTCAGAGTGCGGTTTACCTAATTCTAAAAGGTTGGATGTGTGCAAGTAAACTAACCAAAAACTTAAGACCTATGTTTATATATTGTTAAATATAGGTTTTGAAGAACATTGAAGGTTATAAGGTAGGTTCTATTTCCAATTTTTCCATAACCATTATCATAAAATAGGATAAAGGGCATAGCATCTTTATATCATGTACCCCTTGATTACTCATTCTAAAGATATACATGGTATATAATCTAAGGAACCATGTATTAATGCTATAATAACTACTTAATTATTGATAGTGAACTTAATAAAATACAATGTTTCT